>PYXC01002154.1:562500-575000 GCA_015244755.2 Tenualosa ilisha
TTGAAAGTGAACTAATGTTTTGGAAGTGAACTAATGCGTTGGAAGTGAACTAATGCGTTGGAAGTGAACTACTGAGTTGAAAGTGAACTACTGAGTTGAAAGTGAACTGAGCGTGGGTGTGAGACTGAACTAATTTGGGGGAAGTGAACTGAGCTTCATAATACTTAATTGAAACACACATGTTGGTCTGGTGGAGAGTTTTGTTTTTTTAATTACTTGTATGCTGGTTGTATGTGTGCTGGTTTAAGCTGCTACTCTCTATATAAAACTAGATTGGCCTATGTTATTTGTGTGACTCTATTCTTTTTAACTGTCAGCCACTAAATGACAAACATAATTCATGTGGTTTACATGAATATTCTTGTACTTTGCTCTCTTGGATTATCTTTTTTTTCTGTCTGACACGACTCACATATTTCCTTGATCAATAAATTGATTTGGCAGCTCTACTGCCTGGCACCCCGGCATAAAACATCCACGAGGGAGAATTGTTACAGTGTGTGTCTGTTTCTCGTTAATGTTACCAGAGCTGTAATGTAGGTGGTGGTAGGGTGGGGCAACTTCCCTGGCTGTGCCATGGCAGGTTTTGTGTGTGTGTGTGTGTGTGTGTGTGTGTGTGTGTTTGCAGCACTTACGATCTGCTTCTCGTTGATGTTGCCAGAGCTGTAGGTTGTGGCCAGGGTGGAGGAGCAGGCCTCGCTGTACCAGGGCACATTGCCGTACTGCGTGCTGCTGCTGATGGAGAGGGTGTAGATGCTGTTGGTGTAGCCGTCACAGTTGCAACTGTCCTTCTCCCGCCCGCCGTTGCCCGACGCCCACACAAAGATGGAGCCCAGGCCGCCGCGACCCTAAACACACACACACACACACACACACACACACACACACACACACAAATACAATCAGAGACAAAAGGAAAAGCTTGTTAAAATTTAAATAAATAAATTCAAATAAAACTGCTTGAGTGTGTGTCTAAAATGCATATATATAGAAAAAAAACTGTGTGTGTTTTTCGGGTCAAAAGATCCATGAGGAGGCCACCTTCGGCTGAGTCTGAGCTGGGAGTGGGCGTAACCTGCAGCAGCTCTGGGATGGAGAGGGCAGAGAGGTCAAAGCGAGGGCACTGAGTGAGGGCTGCTGACGGCTTGGGAGAAGAACCTCTTTCACTCACATTATTCCTCCTTCTGCATCACTCTTTCTCATCCCTCGTTTCACCTCTTCTGAACCCACTCTGTAGCTTCTTCTAGCTCCTATTCCTGCTCTCTTTTCATTTTATTTTTTGCTCTTCCTTTTCTGTCCATCTCAATTCCTCCTTTTCCTGCAAACACTCCCTGGTCCTTCCTTTGTTACTGCTTTACCTCACCCTATTCTCCTTCACAACTCACATCGCTGCCCAAACCCAGCTCAAACCCACCCCGGCCCTCTAGCGTCTGATTGGCTGCGGAGGAGGCCGGCAGTGGGCTGCGGGCGCCAGAGCAGCAGATGTGAATCCAGATGTGTGCAGCTGGCTGCCAAACCCCTCACCAGACCGGGGGGTTTTACGGCACCGCCGTCTAAATTAAACTACATGCCCCCGCACGGCAGGTCAGCGCTGCACCGCTAGCCGGATGCTTTCGCTCGTCCGCTGCCTAACAGGCCTCATCCTCGTTTCACCCTCTCCACATCATGTGGACACAAAGGGACGGGGAACCCACCTTCTGCTCTAAACAACATGGGAAACACTGTTGTTCATTGTGAATGGTCCAGTTCTTCTCCCTCCGACTCAAACACACAACAATGATACAGCTACACAGTGTGGGTTTGTGAACTCACAAGGAGACCATGCAATTTGTGTTTAGGTAGAGGTTTCTCCCATCGCGTTTGTTAGACGTTAATTAGACGGAATTCTACACATTCTAGAGGCATTTCGAATACACTGAACATACAGTATGAGGCCTCTAATGCGCGAGACGAGTGCGTGACATGAGTGTTCCGTATGACATAATAGTCGCCCACCCCAGGGGGGAGATGGTGAATGCGTGCTGGATTGCACAAGCGGAGAGCTGTTCTCTCAGCCCGTGACCGAGGACAGCATCCGTGTCCCAGCTCCATTTATTCACAGAGAGTGCTGTACGCTCTGGTCGTAGAGAACTCATAGAATGCTATATGCTCTCACATTTCATTCAGGGGATTTCATTCTTCCATGCCACTCCTACACACACACACACTTGGTATCTCTATGCACTTTGAGGGCTATGTATTGTGTGAACAGTATGCCCTCCTGTCTTGATGTCATACACGTTACGCTTCATGTTACAGACACACAAAGCAAAAGCAATTTAAAAAACAATTAAAATCACTACGCACAGAAAGCTCCACAGACTGGTGTGAGCACACAAAAGCTAACAATTACATGGGCCACTTGATCAAAGACATGAAAAAAAAGGTTTGGCTCGTTTACAGTGTGTTTCCCTTGGCGCCCGTCCGCTCATCCAGAACACACCTGCCTGTTCAACACAAGTCTGTTCAGTAGTAATGGGTGTGTCTACAAAAGGAAATTTGTGCTGTGTGTGTGTGTGTGTGTTTTGTGTACCTACGTGTGTGTGAGTATGTCAGCATTAGCGTCCGTGTAAGTAAGTCCATTAGCCTGTTTGCGTGCGTGTGTGTGTGTGTGTACATCAGTGCACTAAAGGGTTCTACAAATGCGTGTGTTTGCGCTGGGCTAAGATGCGGTGGCGTCCGATCAATGGGCAGCTCATTTATAATGCAGATGGGTCACTGATATTGTGGATAAAAGGAAAATGGAGCGAGTCTTTTATGAGTGAGTGTGTGTATGTCCGAGTGTGTGTGTGTGTGTGTGTGTGTGTCTCCTGTCTCTTGCGCTAATGAAGCCTCCCAAATGCAAAAAGCACAGAGCCTCCTCAAGCACACAAAGCCCTAATGACGACCCATGTAAGTACAAAGCCTCCTGTAAGAGCCCAAGGCCTTCATAATCACCCCCAACACAACAATGGAGTCCTGAAGAACAATACCTATCAGAGGGCAAACAAACGTCCAAGGTCAGGGCGATTCGAGCGCTGGTTGTTTGTTCTGCGTGGACAGATCCGCGGTCGTGGCCCGCGGCTTGCTAACACAAAGGCGGTGGATTCCGGGCAGATGATAAATGATGGCATGGCATTAGAGCCGGTTCAGTAGGGCGGACAGGACCGGGCAAAATAAACACGCGGGACTTAATCGGCTTCATTAGCGGGTGAGCCTACATAGGGCAGGCTAAGCGCTGGCGATAGAAAGGCAGCGCTGGTCGGGCGTCTCAGCTCAGCCCCCACACCCCGCGCGCCCCCCCCCCCCCACCCCCCTCCAGCCCCCCCACCCCCGAGCACACCCCAGGCCCTTTCATGTTTCCCCTGTGTGATGTCTTTTTCATCATGAGGGAAAGGACCGCTTTGGACACCAATTCTTGTTGCTTTCAGGAGGGGCTCTGTCTCTTGCCATACTTAACATGGTGTTGAAAGTACAGCGAACGCAGGCTTAGCGCAGAGCTGTGGAAATGTCACTGGGGGATGGGCAGGCGTCACCTTCAGGCCGCCCTTCCTCCCTCCGCTTGTCAATCAGCTCTCTCTCTATCTGTCTCCACACATCTCTTTCTCTTTACAAGGTGACGTCGGCCTCTTTTCCCAAAGCTCCTTCGTGCTAATGGGACATCAGGATTCCTAATCAGTTCCATTCTGCCGGCAAGAGAAAATGAATGTGTCTCACTTTTCTCTAAAGCAGCAATGAAACTCCAGGGCAGAAACCCAGCTTTAATGTGCCACATTAATCAAAGGAGGCAAGCGCAGTTATGGCTCTGCTCGGGACTCTCACAGACTCCAGTGAGAAATAGAGGCTGAGCGACAAACACAGTCCAAATCAAATAGCCACATTACGACCCGACCATGCGAGCGCCACACACACACACACACACACACACACACACACACACACACACACACTTCCTCAGGGAGTTCCGCTCGATGTGTGTGCATCTCCACACAGCATGATTGTGTTGTGAGTGTGTGTGTGTGTGTGTGTGTGTGTGTGTGTGTGAGCATGCGCATCAATGACACTATGAGAGAGCATAAGTGTGACACAGGGGGGCTAGATTCTATTAGGCTCAGTTCATTACGAGCAGAGAGCTGGTGCTGAGGCGCCATGCTGACGGATTAATGGCTGAGGAGAGACGTTTGGGTTTGGGTTTGGGCGGGCCGCTGCCTGTCGGCGCCTCCTCGCCACCCGCAGGCTGGCCCATCAGACTCACGGGAGCGCGTGCCGAAATGCGCCGCGGAGCCAGATGATGACCACAACTACTCGACACGTCAATGCCTCATCTTCTCAAGCCTGTCGGTACTCGGCCGCTGTAGTGATATCACTTCATATCACTCTTCACTGGTACACTCAGTCTGCAAAATGGAGTCTATAACAGGAATAGCCCAACAAATAAAGAGAGATGACCTCTCATGCTAGTCTCCCTCCATTATCAAGTGTTCGACCCAAAATCTGACCATTCTAGACACCAACATCTACTCACTACCCTGCCAGATAGATGCACACATAATCGACATGATGGAACATTCTGGGTGGAGTGGCAAAGCGAGCAGAAATCTTGGTTACCTCGGTGACGCCGCGAAGGAAGGCCTCCTTGGCGAGCTTGGCGGGGCCGTCCACGGTCTTGCCGTCGTCCTCAGGCCCCCAGCTGGCGCTGTAGATGTCGATGTGCTGTGGGCTGTGACTCAGAGAATGGGCCTCCACCATGTCTGTCACCTCACCGTCCAGCATACGCACACCTACACACACACACAGAGAAAACACACGCAACAAAGGTCAGGAACACTTCACTTAAACATCCAGCATATGCCTACAAACAGACAGACAGACAGACACACAGAAAACACACACAACAAAGGTCACGAACACTTCACTTAAACATCTAGCATATGCCTACAGACACACACACACACACACACACACACACACACACACACACACACACACACACACACACACACACACACACACACACACACACACACACACACACACACAGAGGCACTGTTCATTTGATTTTGCCAAAAGCATATATTGTGCTGGGGGACCACAGTTAAAAGACCAAACTAAAAGTTGAACATATGTGTGTAACATTATTTATTGGGTGTTGCATATTTTGCAAGCCACGAGCTCCACTTCCCTATGTAGCGGGCAGGAGGAGGATGATGGTCTGAGGCTGAAAAAAGGTCGGCAGTTCTTCAAAGTTTCTGCTGTTTCTTACTTCTAACTTCTTCTAAGCAGCTATTGACGGTCCAATGAAAGCGTGAGGGAAAACTGGCAGCATCAAAGCTTTTGACTCGCTGAAGAACACAGGAAGTGCAGCACAAAGCCCGCAGTGGAGATGGCACTGCATATATAATTAAAGATGCGCAAAGGAGCAGGGAGAATAGATTGAATTTTTGCAGTTCACGTGGAGGTGACGGATGCAAACATTCCTCTCGCCTCTGTGGGCGTATCTCTTACCAAACATCTCCGCACAGACGAGGGTAGAAGAATCAGTCTCTCTTTCTCTCTCTCTCTCGCTATCTGTCTTTTACTTTTTCCTCTCTTGTTCCTATGATCCCTCCTGTCAATCTTTCCATCTCCTGTAATACCTCTCTTTTCTCTGTCCTGTCTCTCCTTTGAAAGACAAAGGTTGCGCTGAGCGCATGTCAAAAGATGGCCTTGGCTTCAGGGCTTGGAAGGAAAAAAAATGGTCAATTTCATTTCTGAAGCCCAGCCATTGATTTTGGATTACACAGCCTAAATTTTTTCTCCCCCTCCGACAACGCGTGCATTTATGTGTGTGTGTGTGTGTCTGTGTGTCTGTGTGTGTGTGTGTGTGTGTGTGTGTGTGTGTGTGTGTGTGCCTCTTGTGATGCTCTGTGGAATGCAACCCCACTTCAGTAGGCTCAGAGCCACTGAGGTTCAAAGCCCTCTATTGCTGCCACCATCATCACCATGTTTTCATGGGTGGGGGGTGAAGCTATTCACGCCAGCTGGCATATGGCGGCCATGTAGATAGACAGAGCGCAGGGGGCACCTTCATCTGTGGCCGTCATGCCCTGCCACTGTGCCATCGGCCTCAGTGCTGTCTACAGAGCAACTCCAAGAGAGAGAAAGAGCCTGGCGAGGCAGACAGACACACAAGAACGAGGCTCCCTTCACCCAGCCTCGTACTGTCAACAAACTCTGCCTGTCCTCAAAGCCCTCGAAACACTAATTGAGGCTACACACACCAAAACATATATAAATGAAAGACAAGAATGAAACCGTAGTGCCAAACACACACAACCACTAGAACAATATACAGGATACAGAGGTAATTGTTTATCCCTCAACGAAAACGACCCTTTTCCAGAGGCGTGCTGGGATGAGAGAAAGAAAGAGGGGGAGAGAGAGAGAGAGAGAGAGAGAGAGAGAGAGAGAGAGAGAGAGTGTTAAGAGGGAAAGCAGAAAGCAAGAGTGGAGAGGCAGACCAGTGAGCGCAGCAGTAGGAAATGAATGGCAGCTGTGTAGCTGACAGCGGTCCACACCGAGGGCGGATGTTTAGCGGCGATGAGCCCATTGTGCTGGGATTAGGAGCCAGCGGCCGAAAGGAGGCGGGAGCGTGACCGCCTGTCCTTGCCACTTAAGCCTGTCCACCAACCTACTGACTAATGCACTGAACGACTGAAAGCGTGTCAGCAAAACTCCACTAGAACAGAAGACAGAACTGGAGCTCACACTCCACTCTCTCTCACTCGCGCACACACACACACACACACACACACACACACACACACACACACCTCTCACAATTTACAGACCACAGAGGGCAAAGTGTTCTTGCTGCCGAAGTTCATCAGAACTGAAGGCTTCATTCCACTGCACTAAGACACACAGACCAAAGACACACATACAGACGCACACACACAAATCACAAGTTACTGAGACGGCAAAGCATTTCGCTACAACACTGAGGCCCGTCAGAACTGAGACTCTCTGCATTCACTCTCACAGGATACACAGCGTTCTCGTTGGGAGTGCTGACGCTCGTCAGCATCAATCACCACAATGCACAATCACTACTGCTGCTAACTGCTGTAGCTCAGCAATAACAACTGAAAATTGGACGGTGAAAAGTTTCTGCGATTCAGCTCAAGACAACAGAACGCTCACTACTGGGACAAGAGATGAATACGTGCCTTCAGCTAAACCTGGCACAGCCGCGCCAATGATTATTTATGAGCTCCTGCTAAATTGTGTGTGTGTGTGTGTGTGTGTGTATCTATACATACATTACAATATGCATATATCATAAGACGTAGAGACGCATAACTGCCAACACTACTGTTAATTTCAGTTTTGCCATCTTTGAGCCGATACTTCTTCTCACGACTCGTCAAAACAGCTGACAACAGCAACACAAAGAAAGAGACTTCCGCGCTGTTCCACGCTGGTGGAATGACCTTCCAAGTGCTACTAGATCAACAGATACCTTCTCCACTGTCAAGAAACTCTTAAAGACCCAGCCAGACCAGGGGTGGTGGTAGAGTAGTGGTTAAGGAACCTGGCTAGTGTGTAAGTAGCCTGAAAAGTTTTGGGTTCGAATCCCGGCTGCCACCGTTGTGCCCTTGAGCAAGGCACTTAACCCTAAGTTGCTCTAGGGGAGACTGGCCCGGAACAATTGATAGTTGATGAGTTGTAAGTCGCTTTGGATAAAAGCGTCTGCTAAATGCACAAATGTAAATGTAAATGTAGCTCTTCCAAGAATATCTCCTGGCTTGAATTTTGAGAATGCACTTATCCTCTTATACTAATCTCTCTTTAATACTGCACCTTTATTACACTATTGCAACTTAAAATAGTTCAGTTTTTATGTTAGCAATACGCACTCTTTGTTAGTTTCTTTCATTGTGTTGAAGCTTGAATGTTATCCTCTTTTGTATGTCGCTTAGGATCAAAGCGTCTGCTAAATGCAGAAATGTAAATGTAAACTTCAGTCCCTGCCTTTCCACTCCATAACAGACAAGGCCTCATCAAGGACACTCATTGCTGATAATAAATAGGGAAAAACCTACATTTCATTCACTTCAAAAAACATTTTTATGGTCACCAGTTATACTCTTATCGTTTGCGTGGTGGAGTGAGTGGAAAGCTATTCTGAGCTGCTCCAAGTTGGGTACCAGTGAAGTAGGCAGAAACAGCATCTCACATTCTTAATGCCACCTCCAGTGCTTTCAGAAGGGTGACAGAAGTGGCTCTGATACCTGCCCACTCTACCTCACTTGACCTTGAACACTCTAGCCCCCACCCCCACCCCCAGACCTTCATGGCCTAGAGTGGTGTCCTGGTTAGCCCTGGACTGAGTTTAGAAGTGGTTTGTGCGTGTGTGTGTGTCTGTGTGTGTGTGTGTGTGTGTGTGTGTGTGTGTGTGTGTGTGTGTGTGTGTGTGTGTGTGTGTGGAGTGGCAGGTCCCCTTTAAGGACGCTTCTGCTGTGAGGCTTGCTCACAACAGCATGCCGCTGCCTCTGTTTGGGTGACAGCAGGCCACCTCTGCTCTGCATCACCAATGAGAAGCTTGAGGCAGGTAAGCAAATGACACACACAGCACTGTCACGCGCAGTATCATTTCCCCCGGGTTACACTCCACTAGCCCGCGCCGCGGCAGAGTCAGCAGAGACGGAGCAGCAGGTCTCTGCTCTGGTGGTTTACATAATTCACTTTCTCCAGGGCCGCCTCCTCTAGCTTATGTTTATGTTTATGCATTTAGCTTAGCATTTAGCTTACATTTAGCTTACAGCTGCTGCTATTATTCAGCTTGACTCATACTCAAAGTGCACATGCTCAAAAAGGGTGCGTCAAACCATGATCGGTTAATCTGCTGATTAATTGATCGCTATGACTGATCATCAATTGGTTGTTTTGTCTTTGAAATGTCAGGCCTTGCTGATGGCAGACAGCTTCTCAAACTTCAACTGAGATCAAGAGACTTCCCCTCTTATATCTAGGGGTGTAATCAACAATGTAATTAAACTTGAGTTGGTGCACTGAACTCTTACTAAATCTGTTTGGAAGTGTAGAAAACACTTTCTGGTAAACAAAGGTTTGAAATGCTGGTGTTCACTCAGTTTCAAAAACACACAAACACACATCATTTACCACCGGTCCAACCACTGGTTGTGTTGATTGCACTGAGCAACTCCATACCATATCAGGCGCACAGCCATTGGTTGTGTTGGACTCTCTGCACCAGATAAAGCATGCCCCCATGCCAGTGGCATAGATTGATTTCTGGGGTTTCAGGAAAACTGCCAAACATTTTCACCTGTTGCTTTTGAAATACGGTCTATATGAGTTTGAGTTATATGGTGCATGTGAAAATGTAATACTATCTTTGTTGTCTGCAAAACCCAATAAAGAGAAATAAACAGAGAAATCAGGTCAATTCGAAAAGTCAGTCAATTCTACGTAGCATTTCCCAAACCCTGCGCCATTGGCTGATAAGTGAATTATCGCCCAATGCATTCTCTCCTGTATTCGATTAGTGCCCACCCCACAAAATCCTAACTATGCCAGATCACTGAATATCTATGAAATAAAGGTAACAGGCAGAACAGCAACATCTCCCTTTTAGTTTATGCTTAATAACAGGAGGTTAGGGACAAACGGCTACGACATTTCGGAGAAGTCAATTTGTATTTCTGAGTCCAGCTCTTGGCGAAAAAAATGACTTGTTAACTTTGGACTTTAGGAGTTTTAACCTCGGGTTGTAACCGCAACCTTACGATAACAAAGCAGTTATCTGGTTATGTTGGCTAGTGTGAAACCCCACACATTAACCTGCAACCTCCAAGTAATTGGTGGATGTGCGCATCATAGGCTACGTCTTTGTCCACCTTCTCTGAAATGTAATATTCTACATTTTTCATTCTTCCTACCTTACAATTCTGACATTAGCGAACGAATGTAAATATTCACTCAATGTGACCTGCAACGCTGACATGCTACAGAAGCAAATCGGAGCACAGCTCATTACAACAGGCAGAAATGAGCCACTTTACTCTAGGGCTATTTGAATAGGTCCTGAGGGCCCTGTTAAGGTCTTTTTGGACTGTTTTCAGCCCATCTAAAGTTACATAACATCTTTGAAGACCTCAGAAAACAATCTGAACAAATAGATGTATGGCAGGGCACCATTAAATATTTCAGAAAGAGCACTTTGAAGTGCTAAAATGCTTTCCACACCCTGGCAATATTCATTTGGCTATTATTGAGCTGTGAATAAAGCAGGGACACACTTTAATAAGGTTGAATCACTTTTTAAAGATCTTCACTTAGTTTCAAAACAACTGATTATCAAAAAGTTTGCAATCATTTAGTAGTTGACAACTAGGGCTTACTCAAATTATTGCAGCTCTAGCACACACACACACACACACACACACACACAGAAAAACACAAATAAACAGTCGAATGAACACATACACTCATATTAATAAGTCTCACATCGCTGAAGGGCTTTTTGTGACAGAGAAGTGATGTAGAACATTTTGTCCTGCTGGCACACTAAGTGCCACTCCTGAGAAGCAAAGCCAAACACACTCCCTCTCTCCCCCGCAGCCTGCCAGCATCAGCTTTTAAGCATCAGACAGCTTATTTGGTCACTCTGTCAAATTGCACTACTGGCCAGCACTAGCAGAGTGATGCCATGTACAGTGATGCCGTGTAGAGTGATTCCACATGGTTTTGTAGTGTTTGTGGTGCTACAGTTGGTATTCGGCAGGCAGGTCTGTCACTAGCATCTCTGTTAAAATAACAAAACATGGCCTGAGAAGAAGTCTCTAGTACTAGTAAGCACTTTAGACTGGAAGCGCCTGGAACGAACATGGGCTTCTTGCCCTTCAGTATTTACAAAGCTGTTGCGTTTGTTGCCCGGTTACATGCTTTAACCAGGGCCGCTCAGGTTTCTGAGGAGCCTCTGAGAGAGGGAAACCTCATTACTGGGGGGAAATCGGGTTATGGGCGTCTGCTATTGTTTTGTGTCGGCACATTTGACGGCAGGCAGGCATGCAGGCAGTGCAATACAGGCCAGGAACCGGAATGTGTCTGTGTGTGTGTGTGTGTGCGTGCGTGTGTGTGTGCACGCACAGAGTGGTGCAGAGAGAGGGACCAGCCGTGATCCAAATGCCAGCTGCGAGTGGTGGGCCCTCCGTAGGGTAGAGAGAGTGGGAATGTAGAACGCACCCAGCGCCTGACAAAAACTTCAAAGGCAATACGCCGTGGCGTGACCCACAAAAAAGCAGAGGAGGGATTTTTGGGGTGGGGGCAGATTGGAGGGGAGTCACGGCCATCAGACCGGCATGTGTTTCTTCCTGACCCTGTAACCAGTCTTCTTTTCAGGCCTCTCTTCTCTTGTGCCAATCTGATGCGGTGTGCCAGCATGTGGGCCATGGGCTTTATGGTTTTCATGTCTGCTGTAAATTACTTATTGGTCAATTTGGCTTGTAGTTTGGTTGTAACCATCCAAGCCCCCTGCAAACACTAAACTGTGTTGTAGGCAATACTTTGTTTCTACACTGAGACATTACTAACAGCATGGCAAATTTGGGACCAGAGAGAGACAGAGAATGTCGGTGTGTCTGTGTCTGCGTGCGTGTCTGGGAGGGAGTGAGTGAGTGAGTGAGTGAGTGAGTGAGTGAGTGTGAAAGCGAACCTCTGAAGCGTTTAGGAAGGAAACAAGAGAATAAAGCAAGCTAAGCCAGACCTCCATTACAGAGGATTAGAAACATGTCTACAGCATTTGGACATATCAACACGGAAATGAGGGGAGAAAGAGTGAAAGCGTGTGTTTGTGTGCCTGTGGATAGGCAAGATGCATGTCCATCATCAATTATCACATGACTGACGGGTATCGTCAGTAAGCATTCTGATGGGCTCTGGAGTTGGTGTTGAACCTGGCGACTCCACCTGCTGTTTGATGCTGCCCAGTCACTCTACTCCTGGATTAGTCTCTAATCCACAACACTTACTAATCAAAGAGACTAAGACTAAAGCCAGACAAGGGAGAGAAAAGAGAGGAGTAAAGAGAAGATTAAACTGACAAGGAAGCAAACAACTATTTACTGCAAGTGATAACTAGTGAGAGAGTGAGAGAGAGAGAGAGAGAGAGAGAGAGAGAGAGAGAGGGAGAGAGGAGTTGTTTGAGGGCAGAAAGGATGTCACCTATTGAGGTTCAGTCAGCACCACAGGCCTAGATGGTCAAGGCTGAAGTGCACTGCGTGCATGCGTGTGTGTGTGTGTGCGTGTGTGCGTGCATGCGTGTGTGTCTGGGGGCAGCTAAGAGGCAATGAGATGGAAGATGCAATGACTGGCATAAAAAGCAGTGGTGGTAATTAAAGAGATTATACATGCTCACACCAATGGCCCTGTCTGTCAAACACACACAGCCTACACAGCACACACACACACACACACAC
>PYXC01002154.1:582500-600000 GCA_015244755.2 Tenualosa ilisha
TACTGGGTGGTATTACTATGGGCTTCAAAGAAAAACAAAAGCCAAAAAAAAAGCCTAAAAATGTTCTCTCCAAGAATCCGAAAAATCATGGAAACACATATGGCCTCAGTATGGGCAGAGAAGCGCAGATTTCCATGAAAGCAGATTATATAAACAAATAAATCCAAGAATTGCCAGCCAGTGCAAAATAAACAATTCATAAGAAAATGCATCTCAGTGATTGGCAAGGGGCTGCCTGTCAAATAAGGAAATAAACAAACCAAACCCACAAAAAAAAGAAAACACTCTCTTCCATCTTTGTCAATTCTGAGTTATAAAGGCATCAATGTGCAGTGCCCTCATTAGGGAGAGGATGGCTGGGATTGTCAAGAATGATGGGGCGCACTGGCATGATCTTTGGTGCCAGGGCGACATCTGTCTGGTGTCAGGCCGGGGATCAGGTGTGCAGAAAGCTGCCTGTGACGGGTCATGCCATGACCTGACAGGCGCCCTGCCAACCTGCTGCTGTGGCAGGTCTCTCTCTGTCTCAGCGGTGATGGCATGGCATGAGAGAGACTGCAGAGAGGCAGCAGGAAGGGTGGGGGGTGGTAGAATGGAAGAGGAGAGAGAAAAGGAAAGGTTGAGGTGAGGAGAGGTAAAATAAAAAAAAAAAAGAAAAGAATAGTGCCGACAGCTCCGAAAGACCACAGGAAAAACACACAAAAGGTCTAGAACAGACAGCAGGTGAGAAAGATGTTAAGGATAGTCTGAGAAGAAATTGCGTAGGGGATCTAGGTGCTTAAACCGAGGAGGAGACTGCAGATGGAATGTCATGGAGGGGTATAGGTTTGAAACGTACAGACATGATGGAAAAATCAACAACAACAAAAAAATATTAGACTGTGCTGGAAAAAGATGAAGGGTGAAAGGTGATCTTATGGCTCTCTTTAAAAGAGAGTTTAACTTGATGTCCAGATGAAAGGTTACCCTGCCTTCTCTTTCCACTCTTGGTAAACTCTGAGTTTAACACTGCTCCAACGCTCTCGGGGTTCCGCTCAAACTCCCGAGGCAAGAGCGAGTGGTATGGACAAAAGGTCACAAGAAAGGAGGCAGTAGCAAAAAAAAAAAAATTGTCTTGCTAAAAGTCCTTGAGAACTCAGGAGTTCAACAGCCCTTTTTACTGGACGCTGACAGAAGTGGGATTAATGCCTTGAGTAAGAAGCACTAAAAGGATCTGGCATGCCTTCCCCTGACTGTCAGCAGGGGGCCTTGGGCTATTAAATTGCTGCTTGCGACCTCGTCCATGCATTAGGTACGGTGGGAGTTAGCGCTCATCTTAAAAATGGATTAGCACATTTCCCGGCATGTTTCGCAAGAAGGCCGATGGAGATGGCCTTGCCAGGAAGGCCCTCTGAGACCATAACCACAGCTGGGGGGACTGTGGAAGAATGCAAAACCAAGGGTTACTTCTCAGTGATAGGGATATAATAGTGAGGAGGGACCCCTCATCATGTTTGCTCAACATCTTGAGAAGCTAGTAGTGCCCCAAAAGGGCTCCAAGCTTGTACATGGAGCTAAAGCCAGCCAGCTGGGTACAAAAAAAGCCTTAAGCAATTCCAAGGAGGCAAATTAGGATTGTAGAAAGGGATCTAAGACCTAATTTTTTTTAGTATATTACATTATATAAGCATATGACATTGGCCCTCTTGAAATCTAAGCTCAGTTTGTGGTATCTCAAAGTGACAATGGGATTTGACGACTTACAGACTCATCATCATGGACCAGTTCACTTCC
This sequence comes from Tenualosa ilisha, assembly GCA_015244755.2. Taxonomy (NCBI): domain Eukaryota; kingdom Metazoa; phylum Chordata; class Actinopteri; order Clupeiformes; family Clupeidae; genus Tenualosa; species Tenualosa ilisha. The sequence continues at coordinate 584,274 of PYXC01002154.1, forward strand.
TATCAGGTCACCTTACAGGGTCAAGTCAGGTCAACCGCAGTAAGCTCTCCACTTCATGCCGCGTCACAGAGCACCCCCAATCAGAGCCATTATTCCGGAAGGTTCTCAAAGCAGCCAGCCTTCCACCCAAGAGACAGCCCCGGGGTTGCAGGGTCAAGCTCAAATGGTCCGCAATTATCATTGTGACCATGGCAACACCTCTCATTTCATCTCTGTGGTTTCTTTTTTTTTTTACTCACTCTTGCCTAGTAGAGTCTACAGAGATGGGAGAGAAGACATGACTTCTAATATCAGGAGGTTAATTGGGGATGGCATGGGTCTTCGTTGACATGCCTTGGCTCCTCTCAGTATTAATTACAGTAAGGATGAGGTCTTAGTAGCGTCTAGGAGGCTGAGGCGGCAATAGCTGAAAGAGAGAGAGGAGAGAGAGAGAGGGGGAAAAGAGAGAATTGCCCATAACTTCTGACTCAGTGAGGCAGCCATCTTTGAAGAAAGCCTCCTACCTGTCCTGTTCAATGGGAGCGGCAAAACAAAGAGGGGTTGTGTCATTAATTCACAGCCGGAGGTAAATCACGCAATGTGTTCACCTCTGCATGTTTTCTCCCCTTCACTGGGGAACGGTCCAGGTCGAGCTATTCGCAAGACCCACTGGACTGAATTAGTTAAAAAAAAAAAAAAAAAAGTTTCACTCGTTGAAAGCACACCTTGCAGACTGGCACTGTGCCAATAATGAGGCCCAAACACTGGCTGGCAGACTCCTGGTCTCCTGTTGGAGCGTCCACATGGGGCAGCCAATGTGCCTACAGGTAGAGCATCGCAAGCAGAGAAATAAACAGCTCAGAGATGGCCACTTCCTCCCCGTTCTTCTGTTCATGACACGTTCAAGTTTCACTGTGCTATACCACGAGAGTGCTACAGGGCGAAAGACCTTGACAGGAGAGACAGTTCGTCACACCACTGTCCAATCCCAGAGAAAAATGAATATAAGGTCCTTGCACTTCATTCCACTGGTCTGAATGTATGTGTGTGTGTGTGTGTGTGTGTGTGTGTGTGTGTGTGTGTGTGCGTGCGTGTGTGTGTGTGTGTGCGCATGTGTGTGCAATTCTGTGTGCACAAGGCAGCAACAAGCTATGTGATGATTTATCATCTACACTTAACACTATCGACTGAAATTATGGTGTGGATTCGTCCCTGTCTCTGTGGTAGGGGTCAGGGGACCACACTTGGCTGCTGTAGACTTTTCCCATGAAAACCACAGCATAAAATATGGCATCCGAGTAACTCACAAGTTCCTTGCCTTGGGATGTAAACCAGATATAACAGCATACCTGTATGTGTACTTGTAAATCACCTAGACTGGATAAAGGTCATAACTTATGTGTACAGTTATGTGTATGTGTATGTGTGTGTGTGTGTGTGTGTGTGTGTGTGTGTGTCTTGCCTCTTGGTTAAATTCTTGCCACTTCCTTCTCTGCAGTTGTGGATGTGGTTCCGAGGGAGACATCAGAGCAAAAATTATTTGCATGTTTTGGATATTTCAGAAGACTTGTGCTCTGTTTTGCTTGGGGAACAGCAAGTGGACATGCTCCTGCAGCGTGAAGGCAATATTTGAGAAGACTCTAATAGCAGGGGTGATGCACTGTAAATATGCTACCTCTTCATGCCCGAATGGTGAGCAGGATGGAGGAGACGGATACGCCAGGGCGCGCACCCCGGGAAAGGTGGGCCATCTATGGAAATGAGCGCTGAAACTGAGCGGGGCATCTGGAGCGCTGGCGAGAGGGGAGGAGGCAGGTAAATAAGAGATCACCTTGGGCAAACAGCGGTGCATGAATGGCCATATTGCTGAGGTGAAACTCTCTGCTACAGCCTGGGAAGAAAGAGATCTTTATGGGGCAGGACACAGAGTTGGGCTTATGCAGCCCCTGAGCTAATTCTTCATCCAGGCTCTGGTTTATAGGGAATGGATGGAGAAGCATACCAAGAATACTCAAGCATATAAACACACACACACACAAACACATACACACACACATACACACATGCACACACTTACACTCAGAGACACACACACTCTCACATTTAAAGGGACACAAAGCACAAGAGATGCATATTTACAGACAGACACACATACATACACCATCAAACAAATACATGCAAATGCATACACACGCTCAAGCAAACACCTGCTCAGTCTCTCGGGCACAGTCACCTACTCTCTGACATTCCAACAAAACACACAATCTTCACACACACACACACATTTGTAGGGGTTGCATAAGCTAGGGCAGAGGAGATAAGCAGTAGGTGAGAAGGTTGGTGTGTGGGGTATTACTGTGTTCTCTTATGCTCTCACTGGGTTATTTCAGCTCAATTTTTGTGAACACAGACAGACACAGACACACACACACACACACACTCACAAGAAAAGAGAAGAAAAGAGCCAAACTACATCTCTTCTTATCAAAGCAGAGTTTCGGCAGCATATGTACAGACTGGAGCTAAAATATTAGGTGTCTCTTGCGGAGTATTTACTTTCTAATCCAAAATAACTTACAGGGAGGGGAAAAAAGGCATCCTGCCTGCCCACCCTATATAAAAAATAAAAATAAACTCTACACTGCTATAAATGGGCCAAGTACACTGAAACACCCTCCCACTGCAGTGTGTGTTGGTGCGGTTTGCTCTCATTTAGACCGAGTGGGTGTGGGCAAGGCGATTCCCAGTGAGCCACATCTCTGCTTGAACTCCAGTCCCTTAGACAAGAGATGATTGAGCAGCGAACAAGGGCCTGTTCTCTGTACAGTAGGGTGGTCACACTGGGGCTTTCGCTACATCCAAAGATCTCTGTTCTCCTTTCAAATCCATGTTTATTTTCTTTTTTCTCCTCATCCTGCTTTTAATATCACTTCTCTCTCTCTCTCTCTCCATCTCTCCTTCCTGCTCTTTACCCAGGGTTCACTTTGATGTCTCTTCCCCAATCTCTTTATCTCCTCTTCCTCATGCTAGTCCTTTCTCTGTCACTCTGCCCATAGGATGCAGAGTTCATCAATTTGCCATCCACAAAGAAAGGGCAGCCTGGCTTCATGGACTACAAAGTCGTACCATTCGGGGCCGGGGGACCTTTGATTCCTGGTCGCCAGTGTTTCCTAAGCCTTTCTGCCTGTCATCACTCATCACTGTTGGCCTGGAGATGAAATAAAAAGCCTTTCTGGCCTGTGTGTCTCCCACTCTAACAATAGATTGGTGAGAAAATCCGAAATTAAAGTGAGTCCGAGCGAAACGGTCTCTTTCTTCTTGAACCGACACAAAGCCCTCCTTGCGGGCAGCAACTGGTTGTGGCGCATCACAGCCGCCACTCTTAATTCACTTAATTCCGACCTTCGTTAACAAGGCTGTTTACCATCGGGGCTCTGATCAGCCTTAACGCATACAATCTGTTCTGCATTTCCAACAATAAAGCAGCTTTTTTCCTAAACAAGCGTAATCCTCTTCAGATTTACCAGCCTTAAGTAGGCCACGATGAATGCCCAGCGGATGCGCTGAAAAATTTAAGGCTGCTGAAGAGGGAGAGGTAGGCTTGCACTTGCAAAGAATCTGCTGAGTGTGTGTGTGTGTGTGTGTGTGTGTGTGTGTGTGTGTGTGTGTGGGGTACATAGCCTTCATCTCTACCTTCAAAGAGAGGGGAGCAAAACTCCACAGACAGGGATGTCCACTGAATTTTGTAGTCACATTGAGTCATATTCTGAGAGCATTCATGACATATAGTTCTGTTGTAACATAGCTCTACTAAGTGTGCATGTGTATTTTGAGTGTGTGTGTGTGTGTGTGTGAGTGAGTGAGTGAGTGTGTGTGTAAGTGAGAGAGAGAGTTTGAGTGTGTGTGTGTGTGCGCGTGTTTGTGTGTGTTTGTGTGTGTGTCTGTGTGTGTGAGTGAGTGAGAGAGAGTGAGAGAGTGAGAGAGTGAGTTTGAATGTGTGTGTGTCCGTGTTTGTGTGTGTGTGTGTGTGTGTGTGTGTGTGTGTGTGTGTGTGTGTGTGTGTGTGTGTGTGTGTGTGTTGGGGGGCGGGGGTCCTTCTGGGGGGATATTTAGCTCAAAACAAGAGACACTAGTCAAGAAGATCAAATCACTGCAATATTTAAAAAGCATGGCACAGAATCACACACAAGTAATTATTTAAAGCCCCGGAATGTCTGTGCGTGTGGATGAACACACCACTGTGCCAGAAACCCTGATGAGGCAGATATCATGCTTTGGGGGCTTTAGAAGAGAATCTTAGTTGCAATGCAATTCATACATTTCCAGAGGGACATTCTGCTTTACTCCTACGGTATGCTTTGATTGGACCCGAAAGAAACTTTTACCTGTTGTCGTTCAGCTGTGTGTATCGTGGCTGGGGGTCTGGGTCTCCGTCGTTCACATCATAACTGGCTTCTGGATCCTAAACATCATCGCAAAAAAAGACACAAATACATTTCAGCTGGGAATAAACTCCCACTGAATTCCTAATGCCATGGAAATACATCTCTAGCAGGATAAGAGGCTGGTTGTCTTGGAAACTCGGCATTTAATATGCTAATTAAAAGAACCAAATAATTTGATTTCATCCACATCCTTGGTTTCCTCATGTGATGGAAAAATCAGCAGGTCTTCCAGCTGCAGGCCCTGGTGATTGCGTGCAATACTCACATAGTTCTGGATGAGGTCTGGGTGATTCTTCTCAATGCCGTCATCAAGGATAGAGACAACGACCCCTTTCCCTGTGAAGCCTTGCTCCCAGGCAGCCTTCGCATTCAGGTCGTGATGGTTTGGATTGTACTATTAGAATACATGAGAGAGAGACATTTTGCATTACATCATACGCCATTTATGACCTCATTAAACAATGGGCCTCATTTACCAACCGTTCTTACCACTTACCATTTTTTTTTAAGTCATTTTAATTGTGCTAATTTTTAACCACCACTGCACCAAAAATTATTATATATATATATATTTTTGATGAATAAAAAAAATATATCTACCGACTCAACGGCCCAATTTTTTTCTGATTCTGATGTTAAAGCAAACAAATATATTTCTAAAGATGGCCTCACTTTTTAAAAAAGTTGCCATATACGATTATGAAATCGTCATGCACATATACTGTATGATATGTGGTACAAACAAAAGCACGATGCCTCAGTAAAACAGTAAACAAAAATGATGCCTCATTTGCAATTATTCACACATTATTTTATGGTTATTAACGTTTGGTGGCCATTACCTTCCCTTCATTAAGTTTTCATTTGGCTTGCTAAGCTTCTCTCTCAGTTTGTTTGCACACGGCCCTGCAATTGTATGGGGATTGATGGGGGTTTACCTCTGCTAATTAATGAAAACTGACCCACCCCTTATACTAAAGAAGAAATGTGATTCAGCATGATGAGAATGAAGCTACAAGAAATGTTAATTTTAAGGACACCTTTGTGAACCTGCCCATGAATCTTGTTAAGGGGTGAATGAGGCCCAATGTTGTAATTTTTCTGTCACCTTCCTGTGTGTGTGTGTGTGTGTGTGTGTGTGTGTGTGTGTGTGTGTGTGAGTGTGTGTGTGCGTGTGTGTGTGTGCGTGTGTGTGTATGAGAACAGGGACTTCAAAAGCTCAATGCTCATCTCGGCGCATACACCTCTGTAATTTTTTAATCACGAATACAATAAGAAACATCAAAGATTAGCGTTGACGCACACTGCTGCTGGGGCTTCAGCCTGTTCTTTAGCGTTGACGCACACTGCTGCTGGGGCTTCAGCCTGTTCTTTCAACACTGATTAGCAAAGGGAGAATTGCAGATGCATAATAAAAGCAGTTTACAATGTCAGGTCTTCAGTTGGCATTCGACCCAAGTGCCTCACCTCACCCCTACTCCATTCCTGAGGGAAGTGCAAAGTCATACAACAATTTGACTCCACTGAAAGCATAAAATACAACCCTCTGACAACACAAAGTACACTACAGGAATAGCAGAGTCAAATAAATAAATAAAACAAACAAACAAACAGACAGTGTAACAGAGCAGTAGTCCTACGCAATTTACCATATACCCCAAAATATGTCTCCAGAGTATGCAATGCTAGTAGTTATAACCTCTTGGCTGTTTGAGAGGCCAGACAGCACCACTCACAGTCTGTTGGAGAGACACTACTTTTCCGTGTACTGAGTGCCTCTAAGAGATGACCCCCCCCCCCCCCCCCCTCTCTCTCTCTTTCTCCCTCTCCCTCTCTCTCTCCCCTCTAAAATGCGGCAGCAGAGGTGGCCATTTTGGCAAACGGCAGAACTGATGCCTGGAATGGTTAGTGCTCTCTTCCTGACCACGCCGTCTCCACCCTGATCTCTAAATCAAGGACACTACACACCCTCAAACAGGTGCGGACAGAGAGGGGAGACACCACACAACACCACACCCAGATCTCTCAAGGCTCATGTTTTAGGTTGTGCAGAGAATAACATTACACGCCTTAAGTCTTTTTCTTGTCATCCTTGTGGCATTAAATTGCAGAGGCTGACCTTTGAGTCAAGCACTGGGTCTCAAATGTCCACAAAAGGGATTTTTGTCTTTATGCGCTCCATGAAACACTTTTCTGAAACCTGATGTATGCAGAGTACACACACATCGCACATGGATAAAACTAGTGTATTGTCTGCCATTACTTTTGCAGCACAAATTTCATCTCTAACAAGCTCTGCTCTTGCATGGCATACAGTGCAGTCTGACTAGTCATATAACTTGCCTCCATCCTCCAAGCCCAACTTTGGCAAGAGTGACTGCGGGACTGCCATTGCACACAGCAGCAGGGGCATAAATATTAAACACTCACTCGCTACCAGAGAGCTAATTAACTCCCTCATCAGCCAAAACACAAAAGCACATTTCTGACACATTTCGAAGCAGTCCCTCTGAACAGTGCCTTGAAGCCTCTTTAAGTCTATAATGCGCTAGTTTCACAGGCATACCTCAGAAGACGGCTGTGCGCTAGCTAACCAACGCAAAAACGGCGGGTCTCATTTGCGGACACTTCTGAAAGCAGCTCTGAATTTATGGCTGTTTGTGTTCCCGCAGTAAAGGGATTACACACTCTATAAAATCCCTATTGCTTGTCATTTTCAAGATATTTTAATTGGGTCTCTAGTTAAAACACTTCTCTCGCAAGCTCTGGCATTTTAGAAGGCTGAAAACTGCCAGATGTGCAGTTTTATGCTGCTGTCTAGGCCTACATCTTAAATGCTGAAATGAAAAAAGAGGGCTCACAAAAAAATGAACGTCTGGCATCGTACGTCATGCTAACCACACAAACACAGAGACGTGCATGCACACACACACACACGCACACACACACACACACACACACACACACATGCACACACACACACACACACACACACACACACACACACACACACACACACGTCATTACTGGTTCTGTGGGCTCTTTTATAACAGATGTCCTCCCATCACTTATGTTTTGCCAAAATGTGCAAACAAAACAGAAAAATCTGGGGCACCACAGCTACAGGGTAAATCTGCTTTGAGCCATCGCTTAAGTTTCTCTCTATATAAGAATCTCTGGAATTCAAGCTTTAATGGGGGCCAATCCCAGCGGAACACATAAAGAGTTGGGTCTTGCATACAACTCTAGGACCTAATAAACAGGTCTTTTAAGAACAGCTGGTAACATCTTTGCACTGAACATCATAGGCTTTTTTTTCTAAAGGCAGTTAAAATTTGAATTCCTCGCACTACTGATGTGTGCCTATAGACAGAAATGCTGGCATGCTGTTGAGTAAACAAATGACCATTCAGTGAGAAACCCATTTAGGCCTATATACATTTTCATTACCGCAACAGTAATGAACACTCGCTGATAACAGGCTGCCTGGCCTAAACTGCGGTGGTAACAGCAGCGGTTGTGGAGACGAGGACATTATCATCTTGATGGAACACATCACATCATATTGCATCACGGAAATGGTTGAGACGACATTTCCATCTCCTAATGACGAGAAGCAACTTGAAAACCACAGCAACGCACTTCCTTTGCCCTCTGCGCCAAATGGCAATGGTTGTTTTTTTTTCACTGATTTATTTGTTAATCATTCTTTCTATTTTCATGGGGTTTTTTTCCATTTCTTTCTTTGTGTTTCTTGGAGTAGGGCAGTGGGCAGTCAGATGCTGTCCGGCTGACTCCACTAATGAGTTCACTTCCGTCTTACATAATGGCTGCATTAGCGGAGGCCAAATTGAAGCGCTCCTTGCGCACTCACACAGAACCAAGAGGAACAAAGAAGCAACGACAAGAAAAAGCCAATCATGCAAAGCGAGGCCAGGGGGTGGTCCTTCATCATTAAAACAGGAGGAAATAAAGCAGCACTACCCAATTTCATGAAAAAAGGCGGGGTAAAAAAAACAGAGGAAACAGAGACTGAGTAATCTCTGGAAATGAGCTGTGGGGTGGGGAGGTGGAGGGGGCGAGGTGCGGTGGGGAGTTAGAAACAAAGAGAACAAACATTCCCCAATTTATCTGTTTAAGTGTCCCAACGGCACTGGGGCTTGATTCCCGAAGCAGAGCCACTGTAAGCCACAACACGTCAGACGTCAGTGAGGTTAGCGACCAGCTTATCCCGTGTGACGTCGTCTTTGGTCTTGCTGTTCCTGGGGGGACGTGACTCATCGGGGGACATGGCTGAGAGCTCGAGGAAGCAGGCAGCGTCAAAAATGTCTGGGCAATCGTGTGACTAAGAGAGGAATAATAAGTGCCGAGGCCTAATGACTTCTAACTAATGACTATGTGACTAAGATAATTATAGAGGCTATTAGCTCTAGGAGGAGTGGATTTGCGCTCCCCTGGAGGTGCTGCCCATCCCACACCTATGCACTCAGAAATGGGTACAATTCCATGCCAGGACAGGCAGTTCTGTCATGGTGAAAGGTTTCATTCCAAGCGCAGCATTCTAGGCTACTGTGGTGGTGTCATAGAGAGGCACGTCTTCCTACTCACCAGGTACCACTGTTGGGCAAACTTTGGGTCTGCTGGATCCGAGTAGATGTCCCTCTTCGCCCGACGCTTCACCACCTGCTGCTCAGCCCACGTCACCTAAAATACACACACACACACACACACACACACACACACACACACACAGAAAAGAGAGAAGAGAGGGCACCAGGGATCAGGTTCAGGCACATCTAAAAGGCGGTTTTAACAATTAGACGACACTGAGGAGGAGGAGAGGAGGAGAAGAGAGGCTGGCTAGTCTCTGGTTTCCCATGATGCCCACGGTGCTGCTGTGCCTCCAGCAGGCGTCCGGCACTTCCCCGCCCCACTGCTGCCATCCCCTCCATCAGCATCGGCGCCTGATGGATGAGCCGCTGGCCGGCCCCTGGTAATTATTTTGTGTAAGAGACGGTTATGAGGACGGCGAATGGCGATGAGACGAAATAAGGGGAGAGCATCCAAAAGAGAGGGAAGCTAAAAAAAAAAAAAAAAACCCTGACAGAATTCAATTATTGAAATCAGAGATTAAAAGGGTGGCGGCAGGGAGGAGGGGTGTGTGGTGTGTGTGTGTGTGTGTGTGTGTGTGTGTGTGTGTGTGTGTGTGTGTGGAGAGAATAAAGATGCCTCTTTGGCACTTCCGCTGCGTGGGAGTAAGGGAGGGAGAGTGAGAGAGAAATAGAAAGAGAGAGAGAGAGAGAGAGAGAGAGAGAGAGAGCGAGAGAGAGAGAGAGAGAGAGAAAGAGAGAGAGAGAAAGAAAGAGAGAGAGAGAGAGAGAAAGAGAGAGAGAAAGAGGGAGGGAGGGAGAGAGAGAGAGAGAGAGAGAGAGAGAGAGAGAGAGAGAGAGAGAGAGAGAACAGGAGAGACGGGCATGGAGATGGGGGTGTGGGTGGGAGATGGAGGACGTGGAAAATTGATGGCAGGAATGGGAGACTAATTAAACTGTTAGATGAGGGCAGATAGCAGACCACACACACGGGCAAATGCATGGCACACACACACTTTTTCCCACTCTCTCTCACACACACACACACACACACACACTCTCTCTACTTACTGTCTCTCTCTCTCACACACACACACACACACACACACACACACAGGCTTTGTCCTCTCACCACCTCGTTTCTCTCTCTCTGTGTCCCGCTGCTCTATTCCCCATAAGAGAGAGATGACAGCGCTGTGATACAGTAGGAATGGGGGAAGGGCTCCAGGCCTTCTGCTTTCTATGCAGGAGAAGCAGGACAGAGGCTGGGAAGAGCAGAAGGCTGTACAGTGCCACAGCATTGGATTGGATTTCCATCAGCCAGGCATCGCACTGCCTCAGCAGCCTCACGTGCTGGATAGCATAACAGTGTTTGAAGGACAGCTCTGCATCAGATGGGTCAAACTAACACAGCCATCAAACGGACATTCACTGACCTCATCCACATTATATAGTCTGCCCATCAGAGTGCGCTGGATGAGGGTCTGCTGTAGTTCTCAACCAGCCCAGACAGCGATACAAAGAGCTCGACTTTAGATTCCACAGAGCCCGACAAGCAATCCATAGTACAGAACCTGACTGGGACTGTAAAAGCTAGAAGCTAGGAAAGAAAAAGCTAATACTCTGCAACTGCAGCTGAATTCTAACCAGCGATAGAATATCACTCTCTGAGTCATGCATCCAACAGGTCCTCTACCCTGCTACGACTTCTCTTCTCAGGTACTGGTGGTGGATTCTAAGCAGCATAGATCTGGGAATGTCCTGCTGTTTTCTCGGAAGTCTGCTGCTGATGCATTTTCTAAGCTTTCCTGAGGAGCAACCAAACCGGATCTCTGTGGGACGCACTGCAAACACACCATTTTTCACATTCTTCGCCGCTTTGCGAGGCCGCTCAAGGTAACTCTGTTTGTAAACGGAGGTCACAACCCAGCCCTCCACTCGAGAGGAGACGGAGAATGACCTTTGGGGAGAAAATAAAGGTCAGGTGGTAAGTGGGTACAATGCAAACCAACAGACAGAGGCTGTGACAGGGGTCATGGAAAAAAAAAACCTGTTATAACAGAAGAATCATAAATACAGCATCTGCCCAGCAGTTCAATCCAACGCATTCATCATGATGAATTAATTCCTGCTGAAGGGTACTGTGAGGATGATGGATGTTTGCGACGATTCGAGCAGCTGTTGCCACGGTGAGCGGCTGTCAAAACAGCTGAGGGGAGATTTAGAGACGGGCAGGAGTGTGGGCAGCCCCGTGGCTCGTCAAAGCCCCCCAGTCAGATCCGGCTGATAGGTGCCTGCCCGGCTCAGTTGAGATGCCTGTCAGCCCAATCCGAGAAAGATAGATGAGGACCTTGTGAAGAACGTGCAAGTTCCTCCAGGCAAATAGTGAAAATGATCATCCTCAGGAACAAGAAGTCTTCTAATAAGGAGCCCGGCAACCAGGTGAAATGTCAGGTTGTTTGCAATCAAGCCGTTAAATCACAGCCTGACAGGAACAGCGCACCACTTTTGTGGTCGTCTGAAACATGTATGCAAAATCACCATGCAGAGGAATGTCACAAAAATGCATGAATGCCCCTAACTGTAAACACATTTTGATTGAAGACGTATGCTGACAAGACAGCCCGCTAACATAACAGGCTTTTTAGCCGTCATTCCCCAGACTGGTTCTCACGCAAAAAAATGAGTAATGGCACACATTGAATAACAATAAGCCGAACGTCTGTCCAGGCGCAGCTGTCTAAATGTGCATTTTTGTAAAAAGTGCTGACAGTTCAAAAGCAGCTTTGAATGCTAGTCTGCTACAGAGCGGCTTACAGGGTCTGTGGAATAACAGAGGAATCAGTCAGCCTTCCAGGAATGCAGGCCAGGGGCCCCTTACAGCAGTCCCCTTCAATTACTCTATCTGTCTCCGTCAAACATATCTGGGGGGGCTATTTCCCAGACCATCTAAGCTTGTTTTTTAGGCTGGAATTCCTAGGCGATGGCTAGGAAATGCTTAGGCTTGTTGGGACCAATTTTGGGGTCTGCCAATCAATGAGGTGTGTGTGTGTGTTTGTGTGTGTATGTGTGTAGTGTGTGTGTGTGTGTGTGTGTGGTTGGGTGGGGGGAAGGGGCGGGGGTCATGAAAGAAGAAGTTTCCTTATTTCCGATCAAAATGACATGGCTGCTGTCAAGAGAGGAAAAGGAGATGATGTGCAGTTTTTTTCTGCAGCGTTTGGAACACAGACTTAGTAACGGTCCATAACTTTATAACGGTCCCTAGTTCTCTTTTCTTTAACAAATGGTCTCCTGTTATTGTTGCATTGCAGTGAGCTCAACTTTTTCTATTTCAATGCGAACCACATATTTAATATAATTTTGATCAACGCCACTCAGCTACAACTGAAACCCAAAGAGATGTTGCCTATCTGAGCCGCAGCAAGTGCTGTGAATGCGGCTAACTGTGTGCAGTCAAGCAGTTTTCGCATCACCACTAATCATCCAGCTGCTCCTCAAATTTCCACTGGCAGACTCCCGTCTGGCTGTGGTCCGTCAGGTCAAATGTTGGCCAGTGGCTTACGGCTTAAGGCAGGAGTAGCCTTGTTTGTGTTTTTGTGAAATCAATACTGATGCTGGGGGCTCCAAAAACCTCTGCACAGAAGGGCTGATAAAAATAAGGTGACTGACACTTGGCTGACACTTTTATCAGTGGGTCTGGGAGTATGCAACACCACTGTGAGGGCCGCAACTCTGCCGACGCTCCAAAGCGGGAGCAAAGGAGCGGAAAGGAAAGGAGAGAAGCTGTAGCCGAGTGCTTCTGCACCCACAGGCCAATGAAAGAAGCATTCATTACCCTCTCGGTTCACACTGAAGTGATCAGAGAGCCTCCAGACCTCACACAGAGTTTACGCGTTCATAGAATTAAAGCACATTAATTAAACTCAAACATCAACACTGTGGACCATTTCCTAGGCTTTGGTCTGAGGCAAAGCTTTAATCGACGCCCCGGGAAGCCAGCACATGGTGCAATATATGGGCCTTGGGTTTAATAACAGCAGACAAAACAACAGGACTGATAGGATCCCGAGGAGGGCGACATCCATCTTGATTAGGGCTGAACTTGCACTCACCTCTCTGCCCGACCAGAGCCAGATAAGAGTGAAGGTTTTAATGAGGCTGGAATCCAAGCTGAGGGCAAGGCGCCACTTTCAATCAAAGCACAGAGTCCCCCAGAAACGCCCCACTCTTATTACTGTATCCAACTAACCTGTGTGTACGTTTGGGAATGTGCATTTGCACCAAAGATACACAGTGTGTGTACTTGTGTGTGTGTGTAGAGTCACTGTCTATCTGTGTGTATGTCTGTGTGCATGCTTGTGTGTGTGTGTGTGTGTGTGTGTGTGTGTGTGTGTGTGTGTGTGTGTGGCTGGGCTTCTGCTCATATTTTTGCTCCACACTCCAGGGACTCATCTACAACAATCAAGGCTACGAAGGCAGACAGCAAAAACCTCAAAAACGCACACGCAAGCAAGCAAGCAAGCAAACACACACACACACACACACACACACACACAAACCGAAAAAAGCAAAGGCTTTGATATTACTCCTGCATTGGCCACAGTCAAGCAGGGAGAAATCTGTGATAAATTTCTGCCTCTGAGCTCTGGGGATGTCCAGAGGAAAATGAAAGAAAATAGAAAAACAGAGTTGGAGTAACGCAAGACTGCTAAAAGTGTTTGTGTGCACAGGGTGACATTATGTGAAGATCTGGAATTGTTCATTATGTGTGTGTGTGTGTGTGTGTGTGTGTGTGTGTGTGTGTGAACATTATACAATATTACCAGCGTCTAATGGCATACCATTTGTATTTACAGAATAAGTACGTGTTAAGTGGCATGCACATCAGAGTGCAGATGGATACCTCTGGCCTCTGTTGCAAAAATCCCCATCTAAGGACTATGGATGATCAAGCAGTACTGAGCTACACTGTAAAGGGAGTGTTATTTATAAAGTATAAGCAGTTGAGAGGATACTAATGGTTTCCTGGCTAATAGCTGGGCTCGGCCTAACGTGAGAGATTCCCCAAGCGGAGTAACACCAAGCCCCACCATTTAAAGAGAAGGGGATTCAGATGGTAGCCACAGACTAAATGTGGCAATCTGCAATGGCAGAGAGATCTCGCATGTTAAAAGCTAAATTCATGAAGGAAAAGTGATATAAGACTGCCTCTGGCACAAACTGTTCTGAATTAAACAGGAGCCTGCAGGACTGTGTAGACAACTGGTCCTAATGAATTGTGAGATTTATTTCAGCACGTTTTATCCTCACGCTGTCTAACCCTCAACAAAGTCTACTCAGCTCGGAGAAGCATTTTCACACTCCCCAAGGACACAATATTTACAAAATCAAGCTTTTACAACGACAGACACTTATCTCAACATCGGGTTCTGATTCAAAGCAAAGCTAGCCTTCATTTATTCATCTCACATTCCCTCTTGCCTTTGCACTTAACCCTGCCTTTGTGAATGAAGTCATCAAGGCCTAGTGGTTTGTGGCCACCTCTTCTGAAGAAAAGACATCATACATCACTCTATTAGGCAGACCAGATGACAGATTTAACTACTACCAAATCCGGTCTGGAGTAAACTGGATCATGGACAGTGCTTGTCTGCAGATGGGGCACATGTCTCTGGTTCTGCCATTGGACAATGCTTGTCTGCAGATGGGGCACATGTCTCTGGTTCTGCCCATGGACAATGCTTGTCTGCAGATGGGGCACATGTCTCTGGTTCTGCCCATGGACAATGCTTGTCTGCAGATGGGGCACATGTCTCTGGTTCTGCCCATGGACAATGCTTGTCTGCAGATGGGGCACATGTCTCTGGTTCTGCCCAAGGATCTGGCACCAAAATGTTTGCCTGAGCTAAACCCAGTAAATGCTGTTGGTCAGAGTCATTGAACAGGCATACAAGGTAAACATTAAACGCTCCTTCTAAATTCAACACTGGGTCAGTTCCTGCTGCTTGCCCCTTGGACTCGCAACATTCTCCTCCCTGGTGAGGAATTATAGGAAGGGGAGAGCCCATCAGGAAGAGCGGTGCGCCCACATAAGGGGGGGAAAAGCCAGAGAGAGGGCATGTAGAGGAGTGGTGGTAGCACAGCGGTTAAGGAACCTGGCTAGCGTGCAAGTAGCCTGGTTAGGGTTAAGGAACCTGGCTAGCGTGCAAGTAGCCTGGTTAGGGTTAAGGAACCTGGCTAGCGTGCAAGTAGCCTGGTTAGGGTTAAGGAACCTGGCTAGCGTGCCAGTAGCCTGGTTAGGGTTAAGGAACCTGGCTAGCGTGCAAGTAGCCTGGTTAGGGTTAAGGAACCTGGCTAGCGTGCCAGTAGCCTGGTTAGGGTTAAGGAACCTGGCTAGCGTGCAAGTAGCCTGGTTAGGGTTAAGGAACCTGGCTAGCGTGCCAGTAGCCTGGTTAGGGTTAAGGAATCTGGCTAGCGTGCCAGTAGCCTGGTTAGGGTTAAGGAATCTGGCTAGCGTGCAAGTAGCCTGAAAAGTTGCGGGTTCGAATGCCAGCTGCCACCATTGTAACCCTGAGTAAGGCACTTAACCCTAAGTTGCTCTAGGGGAGATTGTCCCTGAACAATTGATAGATGACAAAAATGTAAGTCACTTGGGATAAAAGCGTCTGCTAAATGCATAAAAATGTTAACGCAAATGGCTTGTGGGGAGGAGCA
>PYXC01002154.1:605000-607500 GCA_015244755.2 Tenualosa ilisha
AAAGAGGGAGAGAGAGAGAGAAAGAGAGAGAAGAAGGAGAGAGAGAGAAAGAGAGTCAGTCCTCTAATGGGTCTCAGCTTTACGGCGCTCTAAAAGCGGCAGCACTGTGCCTGTCTCTCTCCTAACGGCCCACCTTTAAAGCAGGAGTCTTTATTTCACTTCAGCTTTATGAGCCACCCATGTGCTCGCACGCACGCACGCACGCACGCACACACGCACACACGCACACACACACACGCACACGCGCACACGCGCACGCACGCACACAAACATACAAACACAAACACACACATGCGTACGCACACACACACACATGCACATAGTGGAGGTTCCCAGCCAAGGAACTGATAGCAGTCTAGCCAGGAGGGAAACTCAGACTAATAAACCGGCTGCAAAGCAAAACTGTGGTGACTGTCAGTGGCTCCAAAAGAGAGCAGAGAAGGGGAGGTGTTGTAGAGAGCAGAGAAGGGGAGGTGGTGTAGAGAGCAGAGAAGGGGAGGTGGTGTAGAGAGCAGAGAAGGGGAGGTGGTGTAAAGAAGAAGCATTCAACCCCAGGGGAATGGAGACCAAGGCCTTTTAATGATTCTTCTGGCTAATTCCATGATCACACACACCAGAAGACTCAACTGCATCCAGGCATCGATTTCAAACTGCAAATATTGCACTCTGTAGAGGCATTTGTTAAGGAGAGTCAATGTTGTAAGCTTTGGCAGATAGCGATCTTTGCATGATTTCCTTCAGCAGGGTGTGACTGTGTGTGTGTGTGTGTCTGTTTAAATCTGTGTGCCAATATCTCAAACCCAGAGGGTGCAGAAACCAGCCAACTTAATTGGAAAGACTTAATTGGTATCTGGTAAAAACCTGCTCAAACTAATGCACGGGCAACACACACACACACACACACACACACACACACACATATCACATCACAGTCTTGTCTGTCACCGCAAAACCCTCCACCAGGTGCTTAATACTGCTACTGCACAGCCAAATGGTAGAGTTCCATCCAGCTGAGCTCCAGGCTAAAAGACCAAGCTTCTCCAGCTCATCAGCCCCACTGTGGCACTCCACGCCAGGGCAGCCGTGGCTGGTGGAGCCTGCTGCAGGTGGTGTAGGGAAGGGACACTAGGCCATGTGTTCTCTGCGGGGCTAGACTGTGGGCGGTGGTAGCGTAGTGGTTAAGGAACCTGGCTAGCGTGCAAGTAGCCTGAAAAAAAAAGTTGTGCGTTCGAATCCCAGCTGCCACCGTTGTGCCCTTGAGCAAGGCACTTAACCCCAAGTTGCTCTAGGGGAGACTGGCCCTGAACAATTGATAGTTGACAAGTTGTAAGTCGCTTTGGATAAAAGCGTCTGCTAAATGCATAAATGTAATGACTGGGTTGTGTTAGTCCCAAGGTCATGGTGATGAATCAAAGCTGTTTTGATCAACTGCCCACCTCTGAAACGCACTGGGAGGGCCTGGCCACATTACAGGCGTGCACATCAACACACACGCACGCACCTACACAGAGACTTAGGCTACTGATTTTACTCAGCCTGACTACAGAAAAAACACAGGCACACACGCATGGATAAATAATGGGCACAAACACACACACACACACACACACACACACAAATACAAACGCTAAAGGCTGGGCAGTGTGCTTCATATCCCACTAGACTGTATCCCTTAAGTAGTTTCCTGGTGATAAACATTCAGCCGCAACCCCATGCTATAAATACACTCCTATGTCTTTTTGTGTCTGCACATGTGGCTTTGTGCCTGTGTGTGTGTGTGTGTGTGTGGTGTGTGTGTGTGTGTGTGTGTGTGTGTGTGTGTGTGTGTGTGTGTACAAGCTCGTGCTTTGTGAGCATGATGACTCAACACACAACAGAATACACCAACCTACAGTCCAGTCTGCAGTCAACTCTCTGCTATATCCTTCAATAGCCTGTGTATCCCAAAACATAAAAATGTTTGCGCGCACGTGTGTGTGCGTGTGTGTACATGTAAGTGAGAGAGAGAGTGTGTGTGCACTCTGCATCAATATCTTTAGCTGATCTGGATGCGAGCAAAACTGAACGCGTGTTCATCTGTAGGGCAGCTGTTGATGAAAAAAATGGTCCATGTCTCCTGTGCGTGTTTGCAAACTTGAAGGCTTGATGTCTATGCGCCAGCTAGCCCGACCCCCCTTCAAAGGCATCTCCCCAGCTCCCTCTTTAAAATGCATGTCTCTCTCTCTCTCTCTCTCTGTCTCTGTCTGTCAAACCCATGACGCAGGCATCTCTGCCGCACTCTCTTCTCCTCCGCACACAAACAGACAGATCTATCCACAGCGCCTTCAGATCCCTGTCTTTGCCAAGTGCCAGTGGAATGCAGAGACATGCAGAAGCTATTTCTCAGGGTGATTCTTTCTCTAAGAATATATTCCCTGTGCAAAGGATCCTGCTGCCCACACACAGACTTATACAGTAGGTGCAGCAAAGGGAACTAGGGCAAGACTGGTGCTACCCTCAT
>PYXC01002154.1:612500-633721 GCA_015244755.2 Tenualosa ilisha
CTGTGCCAGTAGACATTTCTCAGTTGGAGCCGATATTAGTGTCACTCCCTCAGCCACTAGCAAGCTTCACCTCAGGGTTCGAGACATTCAAATAGACATTCTGTGACTTATGACACCAGTGGGCATGTCATATCACCTACACGAGGGTAGTGCGATGAGTGTATGTGTGTTTGCTTCATACAGTGTGCAGTTATTTCTAAAGTGTCGACTGAAAAACTGAATGAAAGAAAAAAAAAACACTCTATAAATTTGTCTATTGTGTCAGAGATATGAAGTAATACACACTTACATTTCCCACCTGACTAAAACGAACCGCAACCAAGCACACACACACGCACGCACACATGCACGCACGCACACAGACGTACACACAGTCAGCACTCCGTGTTGACTTACCAAACATTACCAGCATCACCATTCTCACATCATGGACAATTTAATCCCTTAAATGGTCTCAAATGATTCCAGACACTCTGGCTGTAAATATATTTGATGCATCTATTTTCTTTTTTTTGTTAAACGACTGTTGGCCTTTACCAGCTTTCAACGGCAACATCGTTTTGACATTTCCATCTGGGGACCGAGGCAATTACGAAATGCTTTCCAAGATTCAGCAAATTCCCCAAGGGGTGCCATTACCAAACCATCACGCCACCACTCCCTCCTTCATTAAGGCATTTCAAAGCAGGCCGCTGTTCTGTTTGATCTGTAACTGGCAAAATAAATCGATCAAGTCAAACTCCGCTTCCTATAGTCTTTAGCACAGCCTACATATTTGATCCCATGCGGCATTATGGCAGTTACAGTGGAAGACATAGTTGTCAGGCTAGCGGACAAAGCACAGACTCACACGCCAGGCTTTCTGTGCAAAGTGACAGTGTCTTGGTGGTTGCCCCAGGCAACAGACTCCTGGGGGGGGTCGATCCTGCACTCTGAGCAGCCACGGGTAAGAAGAGGAAGTCGGGGCCTTGAAACACTTGAAACGCTTTTCAAACCCTCATCAAATGTTTGATTAACAGGAATTCAAGAAAAGGAAGGAAACCTGGGAGTCATTCGGGGACGAGCACCACAGGCGACCATTGAGCCTGGCCGCCACTGAGCCTTAGATACAGTGACAGCAGAAGGAAGAAAAAAGCCACAGCCTCAGGCCGTCCAAACAGGACTCCACACCGCACGCATCAAAGCGCACTTGTTTACACCATGAGCCACAAACCATTTGGATCTCAATAATATCAACTGAAGCCGTCCACCTGCTTGAACACAAACAACACTCTCTGTGCAAACAGATTTTTCAGCTCACAGGCCAGAGAATAACGGGATGAATCTGAAAAATAGCCGGCAAAACGTCCCCCTACGAGAGAGACGCAAAAAGTGCTGTGTAGATGGGAGGTCAGGATGCTCCAGTGAGAGCGCCAGCTGAGGTTATGGCGATTTCATATCCAAACAGCAGGCTAGAAGACACACATCCACTCTGATATGTCATTGCCGCCCTCCCGGTTAATGGTCAACAGCAAACATTACTTCCTTAGTAACCAAACATTAAGCCAAAAACAGAACAGTATTTATATGTATGTGTGTGTGTGTGTGTGTGTGTGTGTGTGTGTGTGTGTGTGTGTGTGTGTGTGTGTGTGTGTGTGCACACAGAAAGCAGAAGATGAATCATACAAAGTCTTCCTGACAAAGCACAAATCAGTAAGTGAGTCAATCAATTTGCATTTCAAAAACACACAGCCAACATCTAGGCACAAAAGGCACTGATAAAATTGTAGGTTTTCCCAAGAATTACTTGGATTGACTGAATAAAAATGAAATTGGAAAATTTGAAGCAGTAAAAAATATGTTCCTTTGAAAAGTACAATAATGTTTCCTTGAAGACTTGAGAGTGAGAGGCTTACATTTAAATCTCTGTGGCGAGTAAAAATGGCCTTCACAAAATTGGACACACACACACACACACACACTTAAATAACCGCACTCTCATCAATATAAACAGTAGCTTTGGGGAGTGAATCCAAGGTTATCCCGCACAAGCTAGGAATATCAACGGCAACCTTAGGTGAAATAACCTCCACTTGTAGAGGGGTTTTATCCAAGTCTCAAGCGGACACCAAGTTGCTTATTTCCCTGTGCTTTCTATTGTGGGGCTGTGTTAACTCGATCCATACGACGCTGCAGAAAGACAAACCGCCGCTCTGGAAGACCATTCTCAAAGCGACTTGCAATAGCTATAGGACAGGGACGTTTTATGGCCCTGAGTGATATTAGCAAAGCACTTAATCACTGACCTCCGCTGTGCTCAGTCGATTGGAGAGGCAATAAAATGGCCGACTGCCGCTCAAGCAGACGAAACGAGTGCTGTCCCTCTCCGAGAAGAAAGGACAGAGCAATTTGACATGAGTGGACATGTGTATAGAACACATAGCAGACACTACAGTGTAAAAAAACAATAAGTAACGCTCACTGTAAAAAAAAAAAAAATCCAGTTTACTTGAAAAAAGCGGTGTAAAATGTTGCTTCAGATGAGTTAAGTTGAAAGAGACTAGTGATGTTTATTTAGGTCGTTTGAGGCAACAAGTTCCCACCAATTTTTCAAGTCAGTTTTACTTTTTTACAATATAGATAGAAAAGGAGATGCTAACAAATCGGCCTGTGGTCAAACATTCAGACGCTCAACTACGTCACTCCTGGTTGACATGAGGTGTGTTAAGCAGACTTTAGGGTGGTGTTTGAACACTGTACTATAAATAACACCCACACTGAGAGATGTTATATTTCTGTTCCTAAATAACTACTTGTGTCTCCAGTCTAGTCCCTCAAATCTCCACTCCAGTTACTTATTATTCCCATCGATGATGCCTTTTTTTTTTTTTTTAAAACAATGCTGTAACACTTCCACATAACTGGTTCTGAGTGCTCGGAAATGATGACTGATGAACATTTGCCTATTGCCTCTGGGAAAAAATGTTGCCCAACATCAACAGGAATTTGCCAGGTTCACAAAATGCGAGAACACTGTTCAGCGAAAATGCTTGAAAAGTTGTCTCATCGGCTGTGAACACACTGGGCAAAACAAAATCCAGTCTCATAAAGTAGCCTTTTCCGCAGTGACAAAAGAAAGCAATCACACTCTATGGTTGTCTATATAGCAAACATTCATTGTGATTGACTAGGTGATGATGAAGTCTAAACCACCATTTTTTTCTTTGTTTAAGAAATAAAAGAAAGTGAAAATCGAACAAACAGAGAAACCCCCAGGAGGTGGAGAAGTTGAAGCATATAAAAGGTATCGCTTAAGAAAAAAAAAAAAAAAGGAAAAAAAAGGGAGAGCTCTGCGAATCACATTGCTTTCCTCAGGCAGAAACTATTCGCGGTTGCCAAGTTAGGGGGAACAAGATAGCCAAACATTTATTTTTCCCTTTCTCCGTTCTTTTCCTACCTTTAACTCGACCCTCTCCCTTGTTTTTTATGTCTTCCTGATAAGCAAGGCTGTCTGGGTGCAGCATTTCAATCAGGCGGTCATCAAGCATGGGGGCGAGGGTGATGGAGGGTCCGGAAAGTTAATCTTTACACCCGGGCGTTTAAGGGAGTTAGTGGACAAAGCGAAAAGTAGCCAATTTTTTCCCTGACCCGCTCCAGTGAGTCACCACTGCATGACTCTGCAACCAAACGAGCTGTAATGGAGCTGTAGAGGAGGGTGGCGGGGGGGGGGGGGGGGTAAGAACTCCCCACAGACGGACCCAGGGGGGTAGTGAATGCAGAGCACAGGGTTCTGATCCCATGATGCTCACCCAACCGCCTTGGGTCGAATGTCTAATTTGACGTGACTCAGGATGCAGAGACAAAGACACGGAGGAGCAGACAGACACAACTGAAATTGGATTTCAAATCGTAATGCCTCAATCGGCCTCCCCAGAATATAAACACAGAGAGAGAGAGAGAGAGAGAGAGAGAGAGAGAGAGAGAGAGAGAGAGAGAGAGAGAGAGAGAGAGAGAGAGAGAGAGAGAGAGCAGCAAACATCCATCTGGACTGGCATTCTGACCTCCTCCGCCAAGCCTTCCAACTGGGTGCTCATCACTGTCCAAATGGACTTTTCCCCAATCAAAACAAAGAACTGCAAAAAGGAAGCTTTCTCAAAATATATATATATATAATAATAATTAGGCACTTTGGATAAAGGTGAAAGTTGACTTGGATAATACCAGTCAATTTTCAACTGGCAACTTGAAGTTCTCTGTCTCCCTCTCCTTGATCAAACAGAGGAGCACGGGGCAGAGTGAAGGAGAGGGCGCTCATCTGCACAATGATGAGCTTCGTCAGGTGCTTAACGTCAGAGCCCGGTGGCTCTCAGCTAAGATACAGACACCATTACAGGAACAGAGCCAAAAAACAAGGCTTCTCTAATCCAAAAATGAGCACCAAAGGCACTTCAAACCAGCTGGTCTGAAACCACTAGAATACCACAGTGGTAGAGTAATGGCCCATGCACACTCATACACACATGCACACACACACACGCACGCACGCTATATTTCTTTGTTGCTCTGAACTACTCCATGGGCAAATTTTTAAACAGGGTTTCTAAAATAGTCGAAAGCTCATGGCTATCGTGGGGCAAGTTTGCAGGTTAGCTGGTTTCGCGGGCCTGTTTATCCAGGATATATGACTTAACAAATGAGTCTCCTGCTCATTAGATCTGTCTGCTTCACAGTATGTCTACTCTTCATTTTCTTGCCCTATGTATCCCTGTTACCCAAGACACACACACACACACACACACACACACACACACACACACACACACACACTCTCTCTCTCTCTCTCTGTTCTTCTCTTTATATCCTTCTGTTCCCATTTTCTTTGCCTCTCTCTGCTTGACTCCATCTTCGCTGAGCCTCCTCCATGTCCTTGTCTTAACACACACATCGTGCATCTCCATCAAACATTTGCTATTCTTTGTTTCTTGCATACTACCACTAGCAGATCCCCACCCCCAACCACCATTCCCTTCCAATTAACTTGTTTATTAAATCTCCTCTCTTCGTCTGCTGTGGAAAGTGTAACATGACTGCAGGCCTCTGCCTTAGTTCTGCCTGCTTGCCGACAGTTGCGGACAGCTGTGGGACCCCACCACTGCTCTGCTCTGCTCTCCTTATCAAGAGACAGCAGCCCAGCTCCCCAGCGTGGCATTCTGCACCCCCCCACCCCACCCCACCCCGCCCCACCCCACCCACATCCTAGTCCACCCCACTAACTCCGCCTGGTCCTCATCTTCTGAAGCCTGGCCCAAAGCTTTTTTAATAAAGCACTGCACACACACACACACACACACACACACACACACACAGGCACATGTCTCCCATTTTGCTTTGAGAATAAAAAAGAAAAAAGACCCTGGAGACCGCCTGAAGTATGGATTTTCAAAGAGGCCTCGGCGTAACAAGCAGCCCCACACCAAATCAAAAGGAGGTGGTTGCATAATCACGCTCATATATCCAGTACTCACGCACCCCTACCACCCCATCACCCCCTCCACCCCCCACCCCCACCCGTCTCACTCCCAGATGAAAAGGAGAAGAAAGCCACAGGCTTTGGGTCACCTGGTGGAGCATATGTCTCTGCTTTTTATGAGGCCATAACGTTACAGTGTGTGGCGTTTTTCAATAAGTACGAGGTGCGTGGCTGAATCATAATTTAGCACAATCACAAGACGACAAGCAGGGAGTGGGAGTGGGGGTGCGGGTGTCGGAATTGGGGTGGAAGAATCTGTAATGAATAATGATGAAAATATGTCCTCTCGCACCCTGGAGGCGACGGCTTGACTGACAGCCTTCCACATCGGTGTCTCGCACGGCTGAGCCGTCGGCGGGGTGGTGAGTGAGCCAGCCTTCACATGGGACGCGGCCTTATTAGTGCACTGGCAGATGAGATGATTACTCACGTTTCCAGCAGGGGAGCGGTAGAAAAACTAACCTCTTGATCTGGGTCCCACACTCATCTGCATGCTTTTGTTTTAGGCTGATGGAGTTGTGAAATGGGAGAGCATGTCTGTGTGTGTGTGTGTGTGTGTGTGTGTGTATGCGCGCGCACAAGTCACATCCCTGAACGACTCCGGGAATTAGCGGCTGACCGCCGAACACTCTGAGGCGCCACAGCGACACTGGGATTGGACAAGACTGAAAAGCGCTCACTTGAGTTTGACGCGGCAGAGAGAAAATTGTCTGTTCATGCATAAACATGAGGCGCAGTCGATTAGGCGCGGAGTCATTCTCTTGCCCCCCAGGCATGTCGGAAAAATGCATCAGGGTCTTTGCGCAACACTCTCAATTGCTTTGACGCTTCTTAAACAACTGCTCGTGGCAAGCACTTTGTTTGTTTGTTTGTGTGTGAGTGTGTGAGTGTGTGTGTGTGTGTGTGTGTGTGTGTGTGTGTGGTGGTGACTTGTGAACTAAATCCTAAATCAAAATTTCAGGCTCGAAGGAAAAGACTGAATCTTCTCCAGACAACCTTCACAGTCTGCACTGACAAATTAAGATTTGCAAAGGTTATTCCCTTTCCTACATCTCTCTACTTAAACTTGGCTCTGAGATTAGAGGTCTGTCTTAAGCACCAGATGGAGAGCTGTGGGTGTTCCTTATGCAAACTTACATGTGTGCGTAAGTGTGTGTGTGTGTGTGTGTGTGTGTGTGTGTGTGTGTGTGTGTGTGTGTGTGCGTGTGTGTATGCGTGTCTGTGTATGCGTGTGTGTGTATGCGTGTGTGTGTGTGCGTGTGTGTGTGTGCGTGTGTGTGTGTGCGTGTGTGTGTGTGCGTGTGTGTGTGCGTGTGTGTGTGTGCGTGTGTGTGTGTGCGTGTGTGTGTATGCGTGTGTGTGTGTGTATGCGTCATCCCCCTTATCAACCACCTTGACTGAATTTGAATAAATCGTAATCGTCAGCGTAATAGCATGAGGATGATATGACTACTGCTGTGGTGGCGGTGTACTTGGTAGATAAGAGCATCTGTGTGAGTGTGTGTGTGTGTGTGTGTGTGTGTGTGTGTGTGTGTGTGTGAGAAAGACAGAGCATGAGAGATCCATCACTCTCTGCGGCTTCCAGCAAAATGCAGACACGAGTAAGTGCACTAACTTGCTTCATCATAAAATCGTGTCGCTATTACCCAACAGAAGATGGAGTGTTCTCACGCAGGCTGGCTAAAGGTCCCCCAGTCAATAAGGCTCCTTGTGGAAGCCGAGCGCTGCGCTCACCAAGACTCAAAACACAAGGACATTCTTGTCCTTCCTTCTACCTGGGCACAATTTAGACAGGTTTCATTTCATGTGCCACACAGAGAGAAAGTATGGCAGAGGGATGAGTGGACAGGTGGTAGTGACAGTGTGTTAACCCAAAAAAAAAAAATGGGGGAGAATGCAAACGCGTGCACGCACGCACACACACACACACACACACACACACACACACACACACACACACACACACACACACACACACACACACAGATGAGGGAAAAAACATGACACAGTCACTTTATCTCTACTGCTTCATTTCCCCTCTCAATCTTCATTATGGGGCAGCAGTCCATTACAACTGCAGTCATTACAGCAGCAAGTGCAGGAGAGGAAGAGAGAAAGAAAGAAGAAAGGAGAAAAAGGTACAAGCTTGGAGGAGAGGAGAGGTGAAGAAGAGAGGGAGAGCAGGAGAGGGAGAGAAGCAGTGATGAAGGGAAGGGGAGAGCAAAGGTGAAGGAGAAGTGAAGAGCAGAGAGGAAAAGAGAAGAATGATAGATGAGCACAGGGTCAGCCCTTGGTCAGGATGGCACCCAGGAGGTGCTGCCTTGGCACTCATCCCCTGGAATCCAGATCACCTCTCTTCTCTTCTCCTCTCTCTATCCTGTCCTCTCATTACATCTTCTTTCTCTACCCCCCCCCCCCCCCCCCCC
Source organism: Tenualosa ilisha (assembly GCA_015244755.2). Taxonomy (NCBI): domain Eukaryota; kingdom Metazoa; phylum Chordata; class Actinopteri; order Clupeiformes; family Clupeidae; genus Tenualosa; species Tenualosa ilisha. The sequence goes on from PYXC01002154.1 coordinate 620,436, forward strand.
ACACACACACACACCACCCCCACACCTACCTCCCCTCTTCCTCCAAGCACGGCCTGCTGGAGAGGGCTTTAATGAGCTTGTTGGCTCGTTTCTATTTTAACGGCACTTCATTAAGGCCTGGAGTGGCTCTTGGAGCAGCGCAGGGCACAGAGGAGGAGAGAGAGAGACAGGGCAGTGAGATGGGCTGGCACCAGCTAGAGATACGGGCAGAGATGTGGGCAGAGGGGGCAGAGAGACAGAGAGAGAGAGAGAGAGAGTAAGAGAGAAAGAGAGAGAGAGAGAGAGAGAGAGAGAGAGAGAGTAAGAGAGAAAAAGAGAGACAGAGAGAAGAGAGGAGGAGAGAGAGAGAGAGAGATGGGCAAGGGAGCAGAGACTTGAGTCGGGTGGAGGGAGGGCTTGGGCAGAGAGGGTCGAGAGACACAAGCAGAGAGAGGAGAGGAGGGCGAGTGGTGTATGTGCAGGGGGCGGGGGGTGGTGAGTGTGTATGTGGAGTGGGCGGGGGGTGGTGAGTGTGTATGTGCAGGGGGCGGGGGGTGGTGAGTGTGTATGTGGAGGGGGCGGGGGGTGGTGAGTGTGTATGTGCAGGGGGCGGGGGGTGGTGAGTGTGTATGTGGAGTGGGGGTGGTGTGTCTGTGTGGCTCGGGAGGGCTGTGCTCGGCTGAGAAGGCCGAGCCAGGGCAAGGAGGTCGCTGTTTAAACGAAGCCTGCGAGGCCTGCGGGAACAGCTCAGTATTCAGAGACATAAACAGGGATTAGCCTCTGGGCCTCCTAGCTCAGACAGACACAACAGACACACACTCGGACACACACACAGATTATCGCTATAGCTCCCTAGCATTTGCCAGGCCGACGACTGCATGCTGAGCGCCACTCCCCATGAAGTTACGAAGCTAAAGATTGACTGTCCCTCTTCCTCTACACACAAACATTCCTTTTTTTAATGAGCAGCAACATTAACTTACAACACACACACAGGGAAACACACACCAGCTAAGTGTGAATGCAAAAAGCTGTCTCTCATAGACATGGGTTCAAGGCCACTAAAAAAACATTCCTGGGGAGTCGTGATGAGGGGAGGGGGAGTCAGGCTGCATGCTGGCTCCTAATTGACCCTTTAAGATGCACTGGGGGGGGGGGGGGGGTTACCTGGTCTGTTAGGGCCGCGGGACCAGCTGGCTCAGAGGTCACCCTAAAAACAGACGGCCACGCTGCGGTATTGGCACGGCCAGGAATAGGCCTGTCTGCTTAGCCTGCTCCCTGGAGGGATGGGGCGATGGTTTCTCTCTGCACTGCGCCATCACACACACACACGCACACACACACAGAGACAGAGTACACAAACACGCACGCACACGCACGCACTATACACTGCCACAAGAGCACACACACACACACACACACACACACACACACACACACACACACAGCCACAAGAGCACATACAGACAAACACACACACACACACACACACACACACACCAACACTCCCATCCATACATACACAGAGTACACAAAACATGCAAACACACACTTTACACTGACACAAGAGTATATACACACATGCACACGCATGCACACACACACACAAAAGTGTGTGCAGAGTCCTTAAGTTCAGTCACAGTTCCAAAATAAAATGCTGGAGCGATTTGCAAGCCTTTTGTTGTGGTTGTCATGAAAGCGAGTGCAGAAGTGTGCCGACGCACACTCACGCCCTTTTAATTTCCCCCCCTGCAAAACAACCCTGCAAAACAACCCTACAAAAACACCACACATAAACAAGTGTGCAGCTGACAACTAATGAGATTAAGACTTTCCACCAAACCTGCCTTCCTTCTCCTCTCTCTCTCTCTGCCACACCACAGGTGGAGCTCCAGCACAAGCTGCCATTTCCAGCATCTGACACCCAGCTTCAACGCAGGCCTCCTCCCTTGCCCCTGTCAATACAACTAACAAGGAAACAATAGCCGTGGCCCAAAATGCGCTTGGAGGAGGGCGGTTATGTAACTGTACACTGGGGCCATGCACGCACGCACGGACGCACGCACGGACGCACGCACGGACACACGCACGGACACACGCACGGACACACGCACGCACGGACGCACACACTTCCTCCCCTGCCTCAGCCTGCCTGGCCTGGCCTGGCCTAGCGCTGCGGTTTCCATGGGAATACGGTGATAAAAATCAAATCAAATCTGGCAACGCAGCGTCTCCAGGGTGAGGTAGTTATGCGTGGCCATTTTCCAGAGTTTCCCGGCGAAATGTTTTCTCTCAACGGCCGCTACTATACAACAACAAGGATTCTAGTTGACTCGCACATGCACATGCACACGCATGCATGCACACACACACACTAACACACACACACACACACACACACAGAGACAGACACACAGACACACAGACACATGAGCACGCACGGTGGAGTGCCTAAAATCCTATCAAATATTTTGTGAGCTCAGAAAAGTGGTCCATAAAGTCTGGGAGCCTTCAGCACCAGCAGTGCCCCTGCCAGAGCTAGCAGGCAGTTATCCCAAAAACCGCAGCATTACAAAGGAGAAGTTTTTTCATTTTGCCAAAATTACAGAGGGAAAAAAACAACAACAACATTGTGGAAATGATTACTTCTTGTTGGCTGGGCAGATACATTTGTATATAAGGTCTTGTAACAAATTACTCACTGTTTTGCATTAATAACACAATCATTTTCATAACTTGACTTAGTGGCCCAACAGAACAGCACTAGCGGAATGCTAAAGCAGGGATCTAATCACTGACATGCAAATGAGAGGAGAATCACATTAGAGAGCATTTTCAATGCAATACATTCAAAACCATCTTTTAAGAAGTACATGTGGTCCTACACTGATAACTGTGGTCCTGTGTCCCAATACACATAACTAATTGACAACACACGTCCCAATACACATAACTAATTGACAACACACATGTCCCAATACACATAACTAAGTCAGAAAGCTTTCAGAGGGAAAAACAATAGTTCAATTTGAGGTGGGTCACAGCACACCTTATTTTCACCCTGAGGTAATCCTTCAAGGTGGATGCACACAGCGCATGCATATCTCCACAAAATACGTAAACATCGTTGTAACACCTTCTGCCACGGAGACCTTGCTGCGGCCATTTCATCACAAGCCACAGAGGGGAGTGGCAATTTGAGAACAGATATTTGGAAATTGAATTTAAATTTGGCAATTGAATGTGTTTGGCTGAGGTAGAGCCTGTTGCCATACAGGCAGAATACAGAGCACTGGGGCGGGAGGGGGGTGGGGTGGGGGGTGGGGGGGGGGGTAGGGACAAGGTGCTGAATGTTTGTGGAAAACTTGCAAAAAGCCAAGAATGCAGAGACAGAACACCAAACAGATGTTCCCGGAGATTCCACAAGTCACACGGCTCACTTCTCCTGTGTCATAAGTCTCTTAAGAGATATGGCGAGGGCTGTATCCAGAACACTAAAGTTTGGGCTGCACAAAGAGAGACAAGGGGACACACACACGCACACACACACAAGAAGTTTCTGGAAACACCATATGGCTGGCTGCCTGCTTTTCTTTCTCCACACGAGAAACACAAACGCACTTCCCCTAACCACAGGTTCAGAGATCCATATCACATTCTCCGACCCCTATGCATTTCAAAGGACCGGCTGCTGTTCTCTGGGCAATGGGAGCTCTGTACAAGGCATCAGATAGGAGCCACATGGGAACACACACACACACACACACACACCCTCATTCCACGAAAGCGAGCAGAGAGCTCACCCATGGCCGTATCTGGCCTGGAGGTCCAACACATGGTCTTGGTTTCAATGTACAAGCACACACTTTTTTCTCTCTCTCTCTTTCCTCTCTCTCTCCCTCACACACAAACACACACACACACACACACACACACACACACACACACACACACACACACACACAAACACACACAGCCTATATCTGGAGCCAGAGGCACACTTGCAGGACGGGCAGGCCCATATTGAGAAAATGAGAGTGAGAGCATCTGATAGAGAGCAGCAGCTCCTGAACTGTACCATAAGAGATTACACTCCAAAAATAATCTGTGAATGGGGACAGTTTTCTTGCAGGCACGACCGGCCCTAAGGCTTGGGCTCAGGATTGGGACGTCTGCAGAGATTCAACCTTGAAATGAGCGAACGAACGAGCAGGCGGGAGGGCGCCCAGATCGATCCTCCCTGACAATGGAGCGCTGCAGATAACTAACTGCTCGACAGGGCAGAACACCTGCACTCATGCAAACACACACTCCTCAATACAAAATCTAACACTGACTAGAACACTATACACCCAAATACACACACACACAGACTTTGAATAGAATCTAACAGACACACAAACACACATACATAGCAAGCACATCTGTGTGCTGCCTGTTGGAAGGAGAGAGTGAGCGAGTGAGTGAGTGAGTGTGTGTGTGTGTGTGTGTGTGTGTGTGTGTGTGTGTGTGTGTGTTTGAGTGTGTGTGGTCACCAGCACACATGGCAGGCTGCAGTGAAGGATCTCGTCAGCGTTGATATTGGAAACCCAGGCCCCATTAGACATCTGAATAGCGGAGGTAATGAGACCTCCTCCTTTAAACAGGATTCATGGGGCTCCATGGGGCTCCAGCGTGCCGCTTGCCCCTCCACTGACACGGCCTCCACCCTCTACCTCCACCTCCCAGTCCCAGCCCTACAGAGGGGGGGTGGTGGATGACTGGGCAGGGCTCCGACACTGGAAGAACTGCACCCTACACACTAGGGCTGGCAGGTAGAAGGAGAAATGTCCCTGGTGACAATCTACTACTGACGGAACAAAGCGTGTGCGCTTTTAATTAAGGAGCAGACTTGCTCTTCTTCTCAAGGTACCCCGGGCCTAATCAGCTGGGTTTTTAAATGCTAGCTGTCAATGCACAAGCTTCTTCAAGTCAGGAATTTCTTTTTATTGAAATTCAAAAGAAAAGCAATTATCCGTCAGCCAGCGCCAACCTGAGGTGAATTCACCTGGCGGGTGGGGGGGGGGGGGGTGCGTGGTTGGTAAGGAGGGGGGACGGGGAGTGGGGGCACGGAGAAAGACTGCAAATTATAGTCTCCAAGTTCCCAGGATGCCAGGAAAGGCGCCGCAGAGCGAGCCCACCTGATCGGATGCCTCAGAGTCTCTCCAACCAAGGCCAAGGCTAAGGCTTTTTAATCAGGCAGTTGGAGAGACAGCCTGCCTCTCTTCGCCAACCAACACCCACACCGCGCCAGCTAATTGGCACCTTGCCTCTGAGAGACAGCGATGATGACAGTGATCATCGAACGACCTCCTGGACCGATGCATAAAAACGGTACTTCCATTAGCCAATAGAGGGGATGAGAGTTAGCACCACACCCCCCACACCCCCAACCACCACCACCACCACCACCACCACCACTACCCCAAACCCCCACTCATTGCATACACCAACTGCAAGCACAAGCACAAGCTTTAGGCTTTATGCTAAACGGGACTGTTTTGATTTCGCAAGACAAACAAACTCTGAATCTAGCCGAGGCGAAATGCATAAATAAATGACTTTTTCATAAAAAGAATTTAGCGAGCTGGAAGCAAGAGTGACAGCAAGAGAGGCGACGGCGAACGAGAAAGCGAGGGAGAAGAAGAGAGAGGGGGAGATGTGGAGAACGAGAGCAAAAATGAAAAGAAATGTAAAGTTATTCATGTCACCCATCAGTGACTGCAGCAGACACATTGTTTGGTGAGGCATCTCCAAGGGCCGCGCAGACAGCGTGCATTAATGGCTACATCCGGTGACGGAAAAACAACAGACGGTTACCGCTGCTCGCTCCCACTTACCTCACATTCCCTAACAAACAAATAAACAAAACACACACACACACACACACACACAGGATGCAAGACAGCTCCAATCAAAAACACTCAGGCACAAACAACAGACCTCATACACGTTAATATCAACACAAACACACACAAACACACTCAACTAATTCCTTTCCAAATTTGCAAGGTGTGCCCATCAGGAACTTGACATGTTCAGCAGTCTCAACCTGCATTATCTTCCTCCTAAACAAAGTAGCATCATCCTGTCTGCCACACTGCTGTGGCACCCAACCACCTTGGACCAGAGAACAGCACACAACAGACATAAAAAAAAGTTTCCACAGACCATCACTTTAACGCACCTATTCCACATCACAGCTATAATAAACGGCAGCTGGTGTATATCTGAAAGCCTGCCAGCCTTCTAGAAGAAAACACACTGTAGCTTTCATTTCCAAGTTAGCAAACACTAGCGCTGTAAAAATCAGCAATAGAACACCTTTGACAAGCTAAACGCAGCCGTCGTCATGAGCATTCATCAATAGTTATTGCTCAGCCGAGCTGCACGCCCGTCCCTGTCTCTATCCCAGGATGCTGTTCACCCACCGCACCGGTGAACGTTTGGATGACGGATGGGATTGGCTGTTTTCTTCCTTGTCTCCCAGCCCCGCTGTGTCAGGGCTGCCATGAGGAGCAGATGAAATTCCTCAGGCTCTCACTGTGCTGTGTGCAGCACCTCCAACAGCCTTTCACTGGCCTGCATCAGAGTCTTTTCAAAAAGCCCTGTGCAATATGTATGGCACTGAATCATCCAAATAGCGTTTCTCCCAACCCCTTACACACACACGCACCCACACGCACGCACGGACATGCGCACGCACACACACACACACACACACACACCACACACACACACACCACACACACACACACACACACACACACACACACACCTTCCCCATAAAAATAATAAGAGGCAAATGAAAATACAGGCTTAAATGAACTCTCCCAGGGGCTAGAGAGAGTTTTGACCTTGATAGTTCTAGGTGTGTGTGTGTGTGTGCTTGTGTGTGTGTGTGTGGGTATGAACAAAATCTGGGTCCGTTCCCTCAGTTCTAGAACATTCCATTCTCTCCCCAGAGGCTTCAGCGCACTCAGTTCTGTGGTGACATGGGGAGGTCAATCGGTCCCCATGACAACGCCACAGAGGTCACTGTCCGGCCTCCTGGTAGCCTGGCTGCACAGCCAATCAGGAATCACAATGGAGCGATCAAATGCAAACACACACACACACACAAATAACAAGTCAAACTGAATGACCCTTCTCAATGCCAGCAACACAACTTGCTGACCAAGTCTTGCTGACCTGTCTCCAAAACCTACTAGGTAAAAAGTTGTATGTGTGTGTGTGTGTGTGTGCCAGTACCTGGTGGCTTATCCCTGAGTTGCATCAGCCTCTGTGGTGTGTGTGTGTGTGTGTGTGTGTGTGTGTGTGTGTGTGTGTGTGTGTGTGTGTGTGTGTGTGTGTTATGGCAGCCATGTGTCCATCCCAACAGTATAAATAGCCCTGTGAATAAACTGCCCTGATGCCACAAGTAGATAATGAGCATGTGCAGAGTGCTGTTACTGCAGCCCACAACACCAGACTGACCTGGGCCAGACTGAACATGCACGCACACACACCTCACTCAGTCGGACTAGGGGAGGCGATGTCTGTGTGTGCAGATAGGTGTCTGTGTGTGTGTGTGTGTGTGTGTGTGTATAAAATGAAGAGATAAACAGTAATATTTGGTAAGCGTTTGAGTGAGTATGAATGTTTGGGTGGGTGACTGGGGATAATATATGTAGAAAACGCACGCACGCACACACGCACACACACACGCACACACACACACACACACACACACACACACACACACACACCTCACTCAGTGGGACTGTCTGTTTCTTATGGGATAACATATGTAGAACAGATAAGCTTGGCCTTGCTATTCACTACACTGTGCTCTGTCCAACACCCCACACATCTCTCTCTCACACACACACACACACACACACACACACACCACACACACACACACACACACACACACACACACACACTTACTTCAATAAGTTTCATTAGCATGACTAAAGATTTTTTCAAAGAGTTATAGTAATAATAGCAGTAAGCCAAGTAACATTAAGAACAAACACACAGATATGATTACACTTCCTATTTCGTTCTCTCTCTCTCTCTCTCTCTCTCTCTCTCGTGTAGAGTGATGCGCCGTGGTTGGCCCTAGAAGACAATAAGCACTACTCTTCTTTACTCTCTTCTCATCTCCCTCTGCACCGTGGTCACGAGCTCATCTCTCGGAGCTGCGGCAGGCGCCACCCTCTCCCTCTCCACAGACACCGTGTGGTTGGTCTCATTACCCTAGTTCCCTCTCTGTCTCTCCCCCTGGATTCATGTAGGGGCATGCTGAGGAAGGCCCTCCACCACCTCCTCCTCCAGCTCCTCAGTCAAGGAGACCGAAGCCTCTGCAGCTATGACTGGAGAAGCTTTCAAAAGTGTGTGTGTGTGTGTTTGTGTGTGTTTGAGAGAGTGAGTGAGTGAGTGAGGGAGTGAGAGAGTGTGTGGTAGAAGATAATGATGTACTCATTACCACTCCTCCTTCCTGCTGATAAACATGTGATCCAATCCGCTATGCCCTGTACAATTAGGAACAGATAGATTTCACAGAAACAAACAAAACTCACACACACACACACACACACCTATCCTTCTAAAAAACTTCAAATGATGAAACACAAACTCTAGATGTGTGGACACATTTCAAGGTGCCAAATCATAAAAACAGCTCGGCTTGCCTACTTACACTTTAGACAGCCTTGCTCTAGTATTTATAGGAAACCTTAACGTCCAATAAAGGAACCCAAACTACACCAACGCATCCATAAAACATGGCAAAAAAAGAGCAGAGGAGCTCAAACAAATTTCCAAATAAACTACCATGCCAAACACACCAAGTTTATTTTCAAATGGGGACTGAAGCTGAAGCCGGTTCTAGAGACTGAAGGACGTAGTCAGTGGCTTTGCCCACATCGAGTCACTTTACCATGACCACAAAAGTTCAGTTCAGCACTATGGCTGACACTCGAATGACTCAAATAATTTGACTACAAAAAATGTTTTAAATCAAATGTAATTCCTATCAACAAAGTCTCTGCTTCATCACTTGCATTTCGTAGCCTACTAATTAAGCTCTGAAGTGTGGAGGACGCTGCGCAGTTTATAAGCTAGAGTGTAAAACAGACCTGCCTACCATTAAATTACGTCAATGCTCCAACACCGGTACAGAAAGCATGCGCACGTTAACCGCATCTCACCAAGCAGAGCTTCAAAGTTGCGTAAAGGTTCTAGTGCCAGCCGATTTACAATCGCTAACTAATATGAACACTAGTGCATGTGTGATTATTTGCAAACGGTTATGAGTCTATAGCAATGACTAAACATTAACTCGCGCGCACACCACACACACACCACACACACCACACACCACACACACACACACACACCACACACACACACACACACACACACACACACTCTCTCTTTCCCCCTCCCCATTTTGCGCATGCATTTATTCTTTATGCACAGATGATTTGTGAATACAACCCTCTTTCCTTTTTAAAAGATGAAGGACAAATGGCCTTTATTTGTGAAGTTGTGTTTCATAGTTTTTAATTACAACTCAATAAATCAGAGGTTTGGAGCCTTGATCCAATAACTGGAGTGTTTTTTGATCAAGCCAATTGCTTGGTCATTTTAACAGGCCTGTTTAAAAACACAAAAGCAAATTAACAACATACTCAATTCCAATATTTCATAGTTGCAGCCCTAGCTTGCAGTGTGACACACACTGACTGACACACACACGCACATCAGACTCACATTCATACACACCTACAGTACATGCAAATAAAAGGACAAAGGGAATGGCCAGACAAAGACTGAACGGAAAAAAGAAAGATCCCCCACTCACACACACAGACACACACACACACACACACACACACACACACTCCAGAAACGAGCCTCCAATTTCCCAGTGTTTCCCACAGGATTTTTGAGACTATGGTGGAGGCGTTGGTGGGGGGCTTTAGAAAGCCTGCGGTCCATTCCCCCTGGTTTGAATACAATACAATGCCCACTATCTCTACAGCAAGAAAGGACTGAATTGGCACTGATAATAATAGAATATAAATAATGCAAATAAATGAGCCCTGAGCCCTTTGCCCAGTTTTGGTTCATATTTAGACCATGGTGGGGCAAATTTGACTATGGTGGGCCGCCAGTCTTGTTGGTGTATGGGAAACCCTGTATCCTCTATCCTTGGGAGCCTCCTGCTTCAGGGTCTACTGGGAGTCCTCTGCTCTTTCTTCCTGCCAGTGCAGCTGAGCTGACGGCTCATCCATATCTGTCTGCTCTTAGCATTTCCAACACATACTTGGAGAGACTTCTACATACTCTCTCAGACACACACACACACACACACAGACAGACAGACAGACAGACAGACACCCACTCACCCACACACTCGTAAACAAACTCAAACAGGCATACAGAGACACAGAAACACACAGAGATGTAGAGATATGGGAGGTTTCCACAGTTTGCCATGAGATAGTGGAAAAGAAGGCGCCGTGTGTGCGTCGGCATGTTGGCAGAGACAACCCAAACATCTCTCTTCTTTCTCTCTCACTCAGACACACACACACACACACTCACACTCACACACACACACACACACACAGAAGCTCAGTGCTTTTAATCACAACATTCTGTAGGCAGACAGCTTGAGGCTCCTCTGCAGACACTGGAAAACAAACAGCTGACTCACGTCCCACCCTTAGACCCGTCCCACCCCGACTCGCCACCGAATTGCACAGATTCTTCGCCGACCGACACCCTTCACATCGAGCAACCGCCTCGGCCGCATCAGCAGCGGCATTTCCAGCAAGCGCCCGCCAGCCAAACCGGCATCTCCCAACACTGCACCAACAATTCACCAACATTGTTCACACAAATATGCCAAGGGCTTATTAATTTAACTGGATGAGAGCGAGCGATGAGTCAAGACAGGCTGACAACAGGCTCACAGTGTAGTTCACACACAGCACAACTGCCAAAGCAGACATTCACAGCTGGGCGCTACACTCTCTTGAGAGCAATGTGTGTGTGCACACACTCAGATAGTCGCTGGATGTTTGAAGAAGGTTTGAGGTCACATAGTTCATCTCCTCCTGCTTCCTCTACTGGTCACAGTCATTTCTTTTTTTTTTGGAAGATCGGTGTTCTTGTGTGTGAAGAGCAGGCTGGCGTAACGAGAGATGACAAAGAATAAGACAAATGATGCTAGAAAAAGACACAGTAATGAATTGTTGTGAGCATTTAAGAAGAACCAAGCGTTGTTTCTGAGATCATCATGTTGGCCTGCTTTTACAACAATTGCTGCAAATCCCTCCCAGAGACTCTGAGAAGTGGACTGTTGCTGCTGACGTCCAGTGGTCATGGATTCTTGTAATTGCTTATCACAGAGGGAGGCTTACGGGAAGTCATGACCTCTTCAACTGAGAAATAGACAAACAAGGGCCGCACTTCGGTTCGCAGGGAGGAAGTTACAGTACATGCACATACAGCTGAGGGAGTGTGTGTGTGTGTATGTGTGTGTGTGTGTGTGTGTGTGTGTGTGTGTGTGAGAGTGAGGGGGGGTGGAGGGGTGTTGGAGAACAGGGAGACAAGGACTGAGATGAAACGATGGAACAAGGGAGAGAAGAGAGGAAGGAAGAATATAAGTTTGAGTCAGAGACAGAAAAAGAAAGCAGAACTTTGATAAGATCTAAATGGGAAGACCAGGGAGGAGAATGTGCAAGAGGAATGAAGAAGGGACCCTATGCAGCATTTTCATAGTCAAACCCCTTTACAAATCAGTCATTTTCATAGTCAAACCCCTTTACAAATCAGTCATTTTCATAGTCAAACCCCTTTACAAATCATTGTCATTTTCATAGTCAAACCCTTTACAAATCATTGTCATTTTCACAGTCATAAACCCCTTTACAAATCAGTCATTTTCACAGTCATAAACCCCTTTACAAATCATTGTCATTTTCATAGTCAAACCCGTTTACAAATCACTGTTTTGGCAAAAACTGTCACTTCCACCACCACATCTACTGCCGCATTACGGAAAATACCATTCGTAACTCTCATGGTTTTGAATCCTACATACGCCAGGAGGTGACAACAACACATAATGGTGTGCAGAGTCATTTATTATGACGCATTAGTCAATGTAGGCCTAATATGCAATGTGCAAAGAAGTTATGAAGGTTAGGAAGACAGATAAAATGGAGAATGGATTACTCGTGTCTTGCTGCATGCTTACTTAGGCCTGCTGGTTTATGAATAAAGTTCAGAAATCGTGAGGGTGCGTGAGGAATGAGAGACAGAGCGAAGAGACAGAAGCTCCATGCTGAACATTTTCTAAAGATCTCTGAGAATGCGAAGCATGCAAAAGTGACTCTGCCCTGGCTTTGATGTGACTGTAAGTAAGTTACATTGTGCCTGTCTTGGCAGAACAACTTGGAGCCCAGTTTATGGCCAGAATGCCTGTCACTAACATTAGCAGCTGGTTTTTTCAGTAGAGGTGGGCTAACCATCCACAGCTGTGTAAGGACAGAATGCAGCTTGCTGAAGTTGAAAGTATTTGAGGGCTTTTTTATCTCCCTTTGTCGTGCATTGTCGTGCCCGGTTTATGCCTGAAGTGCCTGATACTTGCCAAAGAGTATAGAACTAAATATCGCATAGTGGGCTAACCAATACAAGAACAGCTAACGTCATGTCCACTGAATAACAGAGGTAGGTGTATGGCAGCATGGTTGCCGGCGCTTTGGAAAACAAATGCATGTGCGTAGGTACAGCGTTGAAGAGGGAAGGAGGGGGTAGTATTGGGAGGGTTTAAGTCAGTTTTGGGATCTTGTCGTTTTCTTTTTATCCGTGGACCTCCTGCTAGGCTAACGCAACAACAACGCAAAAAAGAAAACCCGAGTTGCTGAGCGCTTCTTTAAAGAAAAGAAGAAAGACGGGAAAAAAACAGCAGAACAGGGAACAAGTTAGTCACACAGAGACAGACAGACAAAGATGGGGAACAGACACAGACACAGACACAGACAGAGAGAGGGACACAGACACAGGCAGAGAGAGACAAAGTGACGGCTCACTAGAGATGTTGATGTGGAGAGATGAATGGACAGATAGCAAAATGGACAGAGACAGAGAGAGGGTGAGATGGCAAGGCCAGGCTCCTGCTGTGGGGAGCGGCTTGCGGTTTCTGAGGGAGAGAAGGATCTGAGCGCTCAGACCAGAGCCAGGGCTGCGGCCACCGATGGAGAGGC
>PYXC01002155.1:0-137500 GCA_015244755.2 Tenualosa ilisha
GAGAGAGAGAGAGATGTAGAGAGAGGCAGATGGGAGAACAGAGGCTCACACGTGAGATGTTGTTCGGGACAGGCGCTGACAGACCAACCCAGACAAACACGCCCATCACATCTCCTATCGCTTGCTCTCTTTTTTTCTTTTTTTTCACCTATATTCTCTCTCTCTCTCTCTCTCTCTCTGCTCCGTGCACTTGGGTCTCTCTCTTTTTTTTTTTTTTTTTCTTTTTTTTTGTCCTGTCTTTTATTCATCACTCTGTTCCTGAGTCTCTGCTGCCAACCTTTTCCTCTATCTTGTGACAGTTGCTAGTCTGTCTCACCAGTGCCTGGTTTTGCCTCGCCCAATTTGTTTGTCAATCATACCCAGCATCCTACCTTTCTCTCTTCCTCTCTTCCTCAGTCACTTTTAATGTTCACTTTTAGGTCCTGTTTTCAACCATCACATATTAATCTACAACCCAGGAGGAATTATTCTTTTTTGTTCTAACTCCCCTTTCGCCTGTTGGTTTCATTACCTTTCTGCTCACCCATCGACATGCTCTCTCTCTCACTCACACACATGTACACACACACACACACACACACACATGTATGCACAGGCATGCACCGACTCTCCCCCCTCCCCTTACTCAAACTCATTCATAAAATCCGTATTCGGCGCGTTTGTGTGTGTGTGTTGAAATTGGTGGAGGCTTTTTCAGTTATGAAAGACACTCACAGGTCATGAGTAGGAAAACTAGTGTGTGAGTGAATGATGCAGAGAGGAGACTGGGGGAGAGAGAATGATGGGAGGATCAAGAGAAACAAAGAAGAGCATAGGCCTGCACTTGCAGCTGCAGAAATGGCCATTTGGGTTGCATGGGCCAAATCCAGCTTCCTGTCCTCCAGAGATAGAGAGATTGAGTGATGGAAAAAAGGTGAAGATTGGGTGATGTGTGTGTGTGTGTGTGTGTGTGTGTGTGTGTGTGTGTGTGCTGGGTGCTAGAGGCTGCAGTGGTGGTAGCAGCAACAGCAGTCAGGTGGCCCTAATCCAAGCCACTCTCCACCAGAAATAGAGTGAGAGAGGGAGGTAGAGAGGTAAAGAGTGAGTGATGACTGAATGAAAGAGAGAGAGAGAGAGAGAGAGAGGGTGGGGGCAGGCTGGAGGCTGGAGGAGGCGGCAGCATCAGCAGTAGCAGTTGGGTGGCCCTAATCCAGAAATAGTGTCTCATGCATGGATTAATCCCCCTGCCGCCAAAAATATTTCCCCCCACCCCTGGCGGAGCAGCGCCCGACCCAGCCCAGCACTGCCATTCATCACTGTCTCCATCCGCCACACACACACACACACACACACACACACACACACACACACACACACACAGGCGCACTCGCACTACACCACACGTACATGGTCTTACAGTCTGTGGGATATGCCTACGTGTGACAGGGTAAATCACCTCACAGTGTGTGTGTGTGTGTGTGTGTGTGTGTGTGTGTGTGTGTGTGTGTGTGTGTGTGTGTGTGTGTGTGTGTGTGTAGGTGTGTAGTTATTCAGGGAGCTGGTTGCTCAGCCTTATCCGGGGCTGTCTTGTTAAATCATGATTTATATGGTTTTGTCTTAATGTTTTTTCCCATCCACCTCTCTCACTGTCTCTCTCTCGCACCCCCCCCCCCCCCTGTAAATGTGAATGAGGTTGTGGTTTACTCAATCCTTGACCCAGCGGATGTGTACGGTACACCAGCCAGGAATCTCTTTTCTTTTCTCTCTCTCTCTCTCTCTCTCTCTCTCCTCTCTCTCTCTCTCTCTCTCTCTCTCTCTCTCTCTCAATTACTCACTGGTCAGCTGGAACCCATTGTGCGCATGCAGTAAAAGGGGGACAGGGTCTCTGTCTCTCTCTCTCTCTCTCTCTTCTCTCTGTTCTCTCTTTCCCCCCTTTCTTTACCTCCCCTCCCCACCTCCCTGCACGTGTGACTCAGACTTCTACTGCCCAGCCTGCTAGATTGCCTGTCTGTCTGTCCGTTCATCCGTCTGTCTGTCCAATTGCCTGTCCCTCTCACTGCCTTGCTACAGCACCCCTGCTAGTTCTGGCTCGGATAGAAACGTCAAAGCCCTCGTCACGTCTGCCACATCCTGTTCCCCCCACCATCCACACGTCTCACACACCCTAGTACACACACACCACACACACACACACCACACACACACACCACACACACACTCACACACCTCTGATGTGACCCTCATCAGCTGGCGAAATTAAATCACATTTGTGGGGCATTTGTGGCGCTCTGCCCTATCAGACACATTGCTGGCTCTGGTGTGTGTGTGTGTGTGTGTGTGTGGTGTGTGCACGCCTCACTGTTGCCCCCTCTCTCTCTCTCTCTCTCTCTCTCTCTCTCTCTCTCCTCTCTCTCTCTCTCTCTCTCTCTCTCTCCCTCTCCCTCCCTCCCTCCGCTGTCTCCCATGGGCTGGGCTGGTCTCTGGGGAGCAGGGCTGGCTGTGTGTGTGTTGTGTGTGTGTGTGTGTGTGTGGCTGGCTGGCTGGCTGGCTGGCTGGCTGGCTGTGGGTCTGTGGTATCCCATGCTTGCAGTGCACCCCCTCCCTTCCTCCACCATCCATCTTCTCTCCTCTCTTTTTTCCCTTTCTTCTCATTTCTTTTTTTCTTGACTCCCTCTCTTTTCTCCACTCATCACTGCCTCTCTTCTCTCTCTCCTCTTCTCTCTCACTTCCAGCTCCTTCTCTTCCCTCACCCCCCTCACCTGCTCCTCCTCAATTTCTCCCTTGCCCCCCACCCCCCTTTCTCCTTTCCTCTTTTCCTCACATTCTCCCCTTTCCTCCTCTCCCTCTTTTCTCTTCTCTACTCTGTCTTTGCTCTGTTCTGTCGCATCATGGCCCACGTCACACATACACACACACAGCTGTAACGAGCGTTCTTCGCAGGAGCCGAACACTTCCTGTCTCCCCATGCGACTGACTCCGTGGTGAATAATTTACTGTGGCGTAGCGCTGCAGCCCCGGCACACAGCCGTCGCCGCTGCTGGGGGTGGGGATGGGTGTGTGTGTGTGTGTGTGTGTGGTGTGTGTGTGTGTGTGTGTGTGTGTGTGTGTGGTGGTGTGCGTGGTGCGTGCGCCGGTTGGCCACCGCAAACTGCCGGCAGGCCGTCCGAGGCTGGGTTATATTATCCGTCCACTTGCGCACCCGCTTCCTCTTCCTTCCTGCCGCTTAATTAGGGGGCCAGACAGAAGTGCTCTGGCCAAATTAGCCGCCGGGGGCCTGGACCTGTCCGGGCCTGCAGGCTGGAACTCTGACTGGGACGGCTGGATTAACCTTGAGCAGCAATACAAACACAGAGAGAGAGAGAGAGATGGGATAATTCTCGCACAGACACACACACAGTTGCATTTAATATACACTCTTTCTTTGAGGTAAATGCACGCATGCACACAAACACACAAACAAAAATCCTTGGCCATGGGTTTTCCTGGCCCTGGACTCTCGCCAGCACCAGCCACAGCAGTATCAGTGTTGCTAATGGAGTGCTAGCAGTGTTGCTAGCGATTGTTGGAAAGCTAGCAGTGTTGCTAGCGATTGTTGGAGAGCTAGCAGTGTTGCTACTGCTAGCTCTAGTGAAGCCCTAGCTGTGTTGCTAGCAGTAACCTTATTGGAGTGCTAGCAGTGTTGCTAGCAGTAGCCCTGTTAGAGTGCTTGCACTGTTGCTAGTGATAACCCTTTTGGGGTGTCAGCACTGTTGCTAGCGATAGCCCTATTGGAGTGCTAGCAGTGTTGCTAGCGATAGCCCTATTGGAGGGCTAGCAGTGTTGCTAGCGAAAGCCCTTTTGCAGTGACGGCAGTGTTGCTAGTAATGCCCCTAGTGGCTGCCAGAAGCAAACAGCAGTCATCCATCCTCCTTCCCCAGCTTGTAACAGCGACGGTTTAATGCACGTGTGGGGTGGCCCGGCAGAGTTTGAGGGCAGCAGGAGCAGGCCCTCTGAGCCATGCTCATTACGGTCTGGCAGGAGCCACTGGCGTCTCCTCCTCCTCCCAACCCCTACCACCTCCCACCCGTCCCCCAGGGGAGTAATGCACCACTCCCCTTAGCCACCCAAGACAAAGACACTCAGATGGATGAGTGCCGAAGCCACGCGCCGGTGTGTGTGTGTGTGTGTGTGTGTGTGTGTGTGTGTGTGTGTGTGGTGTGTGTGTGTGTGTGTGTGTGTGTGTGTGAGAGAGAGAGACAGAGACGTCTGGCCACTGGAGATGGGCTGAGGGTTAAGGTTAGGTCTTTTGGGAAATGCCCAAAAGAACCTTTTTTATGAAAACAAATCACCACACCAAACACCATTATAATGAACACGAAACTAGCAATGGATAGCTTGATGAAATTATACAGCCCAATGTAACTACAACCCCCATAATCCAAAGCACTAGTAAGAGGTCTGTGACCTCCAGAAGAACTATAGTGTGAACAAAAAGAAAACTGAGGCCTCACTAGAGCTGAAGACCAGAGAGAGGTCCAGGTCCTCTTTAAAATAAATGGACAATGTGAACACAAACAGAACTTTTTCTTTGGGTTCACTTTTTGGTTGACTTTTAGAAGACTGAGTTTGGTTCGCTTAAAGCAGATTGTATGTGAAAACATCCTAAATACCTTCCTTCCAGTAGCTTCGCTTACGTCTCCTCTGATCTGCGGTCAAAGGTTGCGTTTATGTCTAGAGCAGCTGATGTAGTTTTTCCCTGACAAAAAAACAACTGCTTTGTACTGCAGTGTCATTCACAACTGCATGTTATTTCTACAGTATTGTTGCTATACTGCATGCTGAATATGGTTTAGACATGAAAATAGCACAGTACTGCAGTGTATTTCTTTTTATTTATATTATTTTATATATTTTTAAAAAAAAAATCCTGTCACAGGCTACGTTTTTCCACAAATGGGTATCACAAAAGCCAGAAGGTACTGATGTTATAAAATGGGTAACTGAAACAACAAATCTTTTTCTATTGCGTGTCTTATTTAAAAGCCTAATTAAATGAGGGGTTAGGCCAATATAAGATTGATGGAGTTTTTACAGCCTTGGCTGACAAAATGATGGTTGGCGAGAGGGTCTGACGTAACCTCTGGTCGTTGCATGCAGTTTACTGAAATTAGGTGGCACAAGTCACTTGAGGAGGTCTTTAAGAAATTGCTTAAGGACTTCATCACATGAGCAGTACAGTAAATGGCATTTCACCAACTTTACAGGACAGACCAAAGAAGAAGAAATGCCATAGCTTGACTTCAGTGTTTAGACAGTTTCTTCATTAATAATTACTTTATTAAGAATTCGATGTTTTGCCAGTAGATAAAGCTGACGAAGAGCTTTCATTTAATATATATAGATGTCAATTTATACCAAAATGTCACCCCTTGTAATGTTCCTTGAACACGTATATTTCCTTTTGCAACTTACCACAGGAAACTGGTCTGCCTGGCTTCAAAGTCGAGGTGTGTGTGTGTGTGTGTGTGTGTGTGTGTGTGTGTGTGTGTGTGTGGACATGTCATGGAAATCTGTTGACTGACCAACTCCCTTTTATCGTTTGTTGGACATTAATTTCAGTCCACTCATGACAAATGTGTTTAATTTATTTTATTACATTTTTAGTTTGTCTTCTGCTGAGCTACATTTGCCATTGGTAATCCATGCTCTTTTATCTGTGATGCTGGTGTTGGGACTGCAATAATGTTTTAGCACTTCAAGTAAAGCATAAACTGAGAACATTTCCTCACGACATGAGCTATAGCCAGTGGGAGTAACTATTGAGAAACAGACTGTTTACAAACAGTAAAATATAAAGGGGAAGTAAGCAACCAATCCTGTTTTTCAGTCTCGGCCCCAGGCCCAGCTCTTGCGCCCGCACCCCCTCCTGCCGAAAAGCCTGCTCTTGTTGTAGCCCCCACTGAAAAGCCTGCACCCCCTCCAGCTCAGGAGCCCCTCGCAAAGAAGCCTATCCGACGGAAGCTGGCAGTGTCGCCCCCAGAAACGGCCCGGCAGGCAACTGCCGTCATGGCAACGCTGTGCCCACCAGACGTGCAGGAGGTTTGTCGCCAGGAGGGCATGTTTCCACTGCAGTATACCCCCGAGGTGTGTCAGCGGCCGCCACAGAACCACGCCCACAACCCCTCTAGTGCCGCAAACACCACAGTGACCTACGATCCTGATGCCACGTTTGACATCGGCGTCAACGAGGGCGTAAAGCCAGCCGACGGCACAGTGATCCTTTCCGATGTGTCGCCCGCACCAACTGGTCTTGATATCTCCAGCAACACTCACACAAAGGCTCTGAAGCCAAATAACCTAAACGAGCCCTTTAAAAGGTAAGGATTTCAGTTACAGGAGGGGGTCAGGGAGTCTCAATAATTATGGAATGCTGTTATTTTTTTATTTTTTTATTTATGTTTTTATCGCTTTGAGATAATGGCACAGAATCTGTCATAAGCTTCACTCACGCTAACATAATAGGTATGTGTGCTGGTGTATGTCATTAACGGCAACATAACTTATGCAAAGTTCTTCTCTTTGACTGTTGCTAATGCTACTATTGCCAGTATTGATGTGTTGCTAATGTTCTTATGCTATGTTGCTGATATTCCTAATATTGCTACGCTATTAGCAATGCTATGAAATGCTAGCAATGCTATGCTATGTAGCTAGTTTTGCCATGCTATGTTGCTATTGTTGCCATGCTATGTTGCTGATATTGCTACCGTTGTGTCTTCAGGCTTGAGATTCCCTCTCTCTTGGATATCCGTCGCATTAAACCGTCCTACATGGCTATGACCTCAGCAGCACAGGGCAAGCGCAAACTCAACAGGTTAGTTGGTTACCTGTGTGGCTTATACCCTTTAGTATAGATGACTGAGGTATTGCTCTGTGGTGAGATACAGTTGGTTTTGTTTTGGTTTGTTTGTTTTTGTTTATTTAGTCACATCTCACCAAATAGATAGAATCAGTGAAGATTTTATAATAAATTATGTATTTCTGTTTCTCTGTACGTACTATTGTGTGTGTGTGTGCGCATGTGTGTGTGTGTGTGTGCGTGCGTGCGCGCGTGTGTGTGTGTTGCAGCAGCAAAGAGACTGGTGTAGATGGCACTCATGGTCTGGCAGCTCCCAAACGCATCAAGCACGACCCCAGCGTGAACCCCAAACCACTCCGTGTGCGGCGAGGAGGAGGTGAGTCCGTCTGGCAGACTGTCTGTGACAGACCGTTTGTCTGTCTGTTTTGACTGTCAGGCTGTCTCTGAGGAAGAAAGGACTGCTCAACTTAGAACTTCTATCTCCCCTTCTCTCTCGCTCTCTCTCTCTCCCCCTCTCTCTCCCATGCTGAATGTTGTCACATGCACAGTGCTGCGTTATCAGGATTAGGATTACCCTAGGCCTACATAGGAAGCGTTAAGTAAAGCCGCATCCAAATCCATTTAAAAGGCTGGTCTCTCTTTTTTTTTTTTAATAAAGAATGTTTACTGCACTGTCGCATCTGGTGCAGGCAGTTCCATTGATTATAGTGAAAGCTAACTGTCAGTCCAGATGCGTCTTTGACTTAACGCGTCCGTAACGTATTTGGTGTAGCCTCCGCGCTAGTGTGTTTATCGTGTGTATTGAGTCTGCCTTCTCCACGGGCGGCCTTAAGCGCCTGCCTGGCGAAGCCTAGTTGGAGTCAGCTTCAGGCTGCAGGTGGTGAGCTCTCGCTGGCTCTGTGGGAGTGATCGAGTCACGCTTCACCAGAGCGACTGAGAAGAACGCCACGCCGCACTGGTGCTAAAGCACAGCCCCACGGATCAGAAGGTGCCGGCGGCTGCCACTCGGCTCCGTTGTCATGGCGAAGGCGGCCGGGCCCTGGGCAGGTGACGACGAGGCCACCCGCGAGGGTCGCGTGGTGGTTGTGTCATAGGGCAACCTGCGGGAGGCTTTCGCAGGTATGAGCCGTCGTGACGAGCGCAGAGTCGTGGCAACAACGGCATCCTTCAGTTACTTATTCAGTTGTGTGTGTCTGTGTGTGTTCGTTCGTGCGTGTGCGTGTGAGAAGAACTAAGACGTGTCTGACAACATTCGACTTCACCCAGGCAGTCTGCTGTGCATCTGCCTTTCAGAGATGCAGATCCACAGTGGCAGTTTGGGAGTTTTATGGTGTAAACAATCGCCTGCTTCTCGACGACTACGTGCCAGTGGGCCCCAGTCCAGACACACAAGCCCCTGGACGCCCCCCCCTACACAGACAGACAGACACATACACACACACACACACACACACACACACACACACGCACACACACACACACACAAATGAATTAGCGCTTTCGGAGTGCTGTATCTTCTCTCTAAGCACACACAATTATAATTTTTATTCATGTATTCAGTTCTTTCTTTATGTATTATAGATTGTCCTGTGAGGTGCGCGTATGCCAAGGTTTTAATTAAACCTCAGTATATACTGACATGGGGCCCAGCCAGCAGGCGCAGGTATCAGATGCTGTTGGGTGAGCTGAGGTCAGCCATTACCGATACATGAGTCAGGAAATACAGTTGCTAGCCGTCCGTTTGAATGCGGACGATATGCTGCGCTCTTAATCTATGCAAACTTCATGACTAAAAGATTGAAGGTTCATGAAAGGTTCATGACTGAATTTGTGTGTAGAAAATGATATCCAGAATACACAATGCCAGTTGTATCTTTTTCTTGCACACACACATTTGTGTGTGTGTGTGTGTGTGTGTGTGTGTGTGTGTGTGTGTGTGTGTGTGTGTTTGTTTGTGTCTGTGTGTGCGCGCTAAATTAATCATAGTCACTAATGAAGGCTGGCCTCTTTCTCCTGCCGTTGCGCAGTGATGTGATTGTGGCCTGAAGCCGACTCTTTCATATTTATTTTTTATTTAACTAGCTTGTATCGCTTCCACTCATTAAGTCTTGTGTAAGTGTCTGCCTGTCGCTCTGTCCCTCATTTTCTCTCTTTCTCCCCCCCTCCCCCTTTCCTGCCTTTGCTTCTTTTTTTATCTTTTATCCTTTTCTTTTCTCCTCTTTTTCTCCTCTTCTTTCTTCCTCTTGTTTCTCTCCTCTTAAACAGTAGTTGTCAGCTGTGACATATCTGAGCATGCTCAGATGACTGCTAGAGTCTCGTATCCCCTGTCCTTACTTTTCTCTCCTCTCTCCCCTCCCCTCTCCTCTCCTGTCCTCTGTCCTTCTCCCTGGGGCTCATTTGATGGCCAGTCCGCCTCCATCCACACCTACAAACTCTCTTCTTTGCCTTCACAACTCACTCACTCTCTCTCTCTCTCACACACACACACCACACACACACACACACACACCCACACACCTCAGTGTTTGGCCCAAGGAGGAGTAAATATATCCTCTCCTCTACCCACTGTACATGGAGCTCATAGGCATAGTCCACTCCAGCTCATCCTCTTCTGATTGATTTGTTTGTTTGTTTTGTTTTCGTTTTATTTTTGGAACCATCAGACTATTTCTACCTTATTATAACCTCTCCTCTGTCCTCTATCGCCCCCCCCCCAAACACACACACACACACCTCCATCTCATCAAGTGTGTTGTGTGGTTCAGCTCTGGTTAGGCCCCTGCACTGGTGCTAGCCAGGAGATATTAGGAGGCGTTTACAAGCTGCCTACTCAGCTGTGCGATGTTGTATTTAACCTCCCTGAACAAGAAGTGTGTGTGTGTGTGTGTGTGTGTGTGTGTGTGTGTGTGTGTGTGTTTTGGGGGTGTGGGGGACAACGGGCAACAGGGAGCACAGCTGAGTAGCTATCCTGTAAAGCCCACACTCTCTCTCTCTCTTTCTCCCCTCTAGCCTTGCTGAGACAGTAGGTCATGTGAAACACCAGTGAATGTGGGGGTCTTGGAGAAGGTCGTTAAAAAGGCTTATTATCCTGGCTGCTGACACTTTTATCCAAAGCAACTTACATTTTGTCAACTATCAGTTGTTTAGGTTGTCAGTTGTCTCCCTTAGAGCAACTTGGGGTTAAGTGAGCCTTGATTAAGGGCACAGCAATGGCAGCTGGGATTTGAACCCACAACTTTTTGCTACTAGCATGCTAACCAGGTTCCTTAACCGCTACGCTACCACCACCATTAGTCTCTCTCTCTCACTCTCAATTCAGTAACGTTATATGGGAAGTTACATGACTACGTGCTGTATTGCCAAAGCGTTAATGCATGGTATAGTATGAATAGTGAGGGTAGTGGTGTATGAATGGTATAATATGATTAGTGAGGGTAGTGATGTATGAATGGTATAATATTGATTAGTCAGGGTAGTGGTGTATGAATGGTATAATATGATTAGTGAGGGTAGTGATGTATGAATGATATAATATGATTAGTGAGGGTAGTGGTGTATGAATGCACTGGTAGTCATTCTCCGATGTCTCTTTCACTCTCGCGTCATCATGCCTGACTGTGGACACACATCCTCTTTGACATGAATGAGGGCTCTCTTTATCTGTTTCTTTTTCTTTTCATTCTCTCTCTCTCTTGTTTGAAATGCTTGTATTTGGCCCAGTCATAGTTTTTGTGATTCTGTGTGTGTGTGTGTGTGTGTGTGTGTGTGTGTGTGTGTCCTGTGGTTGACTCTGAAAATCTCATTTTATGCTTCTGCTCATAAATAAGTCATCCTGTTTGCTCTGTTTGTCGTGCGTCTTCCCCAGCTGTGTCGTCGGAGAACGAGGTGCGACGGCAGGTGGTGCGCAGCATCTCCGAGGGCAACCTGCACATGATGGGGAGTGGGAAGTCCAAACCTAGCCTCAGGAGCAAGATCTTCCGGCAGGTCGCCAAACGCCTCTGAGTCCCGCTGGATATTCACTCTCTGACACACATACACACGCACGCATGCGCAAGCGCACACACACACTCACACACACACACCAAGGGGTGTATTCCTTGTATGTGGTGTAGTGACGCACCTGGGTTAAGTTAACCCTGAGCAAGAGCAAACTCAACAGGCATGGGTTTCTTTGTTGAAGAGTTTCACCACTTGCCTCTGAGTTTGGCTTACCAAAGGTTCGTCATGATGCCACGTACCTGGACACACACATCACAGCAATGCATCCCATTCATCCTTGAGTTCATCATCCACCCCACCCCTCAGCCCTTGCTGCCCTGCTTCACTAAGGCCCTGTGCAGTCTGAAGAAACACAAGATGAGCACTGACAGGCCAGGGGGGTAAATGAAAGAACAGTTTTATTTTAATGTCTTTTGTCGTTTAGCTTCTTTGAAAGGTCCTCACTGAAAGCTAGATATCATTAAGTCCTATGGATTTCATGATTAATTGACTGGAGTTAACGGGGTTATCAGGTTTTTTCTGTTGTTTGTTTTTTAGTTTAGTTTTATTTTAGTTTGTTTATTTTGTTTTTAAAAATAGATCACTTGTGGTTCATGTAGTATTTTAACATTGTTGATTTTAGTGTACTGTATAAAGAACAAATTGTGGAAGTAGGTTTTCCAGCTTTGAAAACAACCAGGTCTTTCGTGCATCTTTCTTCTAATAAATAGTTCCTGATTCTCTTTTTCAAAGGGAAATATAAATCTAATCTTTCATTTCAATAATCTTTTATTCTCTACTGTCTGTCTGTGTTTCTCTGTTGCTGCCTGTACATTGATGTTTTGTCTGTCCTGCACCTGTGCTGGATCGAACTCTGAATGTGAATGATTAAAATGTACTTCTGTTTTAAAAGCAATACCATCTTCAGTCGTCTTTCTTTTTTTTTTCTTTCTTTTTTGCCTGTTTTGCACAATGCAGTGTGATTTCTTTCACTGACTCAGTGAAAAACAGAACTGAAACAAAAGGGGTCGAAAAAAAACCTAATCTGAGAGGGCTGCATTTTGATGGCGTCAGGCAGGGGCCGGGGCTGTAGCTAACGCCCTTGCTAATAGCGATTTCCTCCCACCTACCGTGTCCTCCGCTGAGTCCGACAGAAAATGGCAGACCCCAGTGCTGACGCCTCCACCTGCACACACTGAGGCAGTGAGCCACCATGGCGTATGCTAATGTGGCTCAAAGGAAACAGGAAAGCCCAGGTAGCCCTGGGGCAGTCTGTCGTGTCAGAGGTGGTGCCATGTTGGTCCCATTCACTGAAAGAGATTTATGGTTAGCTGATGAGAAATGCCACACACTAAATCAAGCCAATCTCTGTGGTGCCGTTTTGTGGTTGATGCAAATGTGGATGAAACTAATGTTGTTGCCTCTTAAATCAACTGATCCCTCTTTGCATATGTGCTGCTGCTACTACAGGTAAATGTAGTTGCCATGTGCATTTTCAGCCTAAACTCCATACGTGCTATAAGTCCACATTAATGAAGTGTTTTGTTCTATGTAAGAAGAGGTCAAAGATAGGATTATGGGGAAGTATTTTTAAGGTATGATCAGGGTTGGTTCCTGGCATTGGCAACCTTGGCCTAGGGGGGCATCACAGTGCATTTCTCTATTCACCATTTCTCTAACCCAAATCTGGCAAAAAGGCTTAAGTCTATTCCAAGCCTGACAATGCCATATTGGGCTCATTTGAGATGGCTGCCTGGCTTAAAGCAATGTATTCTGGGGGGGGCAAGGAGTCTTCTTCACTGGGCAAAAGTCTGTAATATTGCTTACATCGTGGGCTTGTGCCAAATGAAAAAAAAGTACCACCCAGTTAGCCAGCCAGCCAAGTCAAACAAACCCGTTCTGTGACCTAATATCAAAGTCATTCAAGTGTCTCATGCATGTACTAAAGCCATTAGGTGATTTGTGAGAGCACTGAGCTAATTGACTTATTAATTTCAGGGCTTTTCCTCATTGGCAAATTGATTTTGCCCTGTTATTGTAAGACTTTGCACTTAGCCCTCTGTTAAAAGTTGGGCTCGGATGTGTTATAATAGTAGGAGTACATTAAGATCTAGAGTGTTCAGTAAGTCACCGGATCAGAATAAGTCATTTGAATCCAGTACACCAGGGGCGTCAAACCCGCTTAGTCTGAGGCCCATTGGTGGTCTGTCACATTGCTCTTGGTCCCTGACCATGCACAAAAATAAAGTGCTTTACATTGCATGGCCAGAGTAGTGGTCCTTGGGTTCCAATCAGTTGAAAACATCAGTGAACATCTGACCATTTTTTTACATTTAAAAGATCAAAAAGGGAAAACAAAATCCAGCAGGAGCCTGTGTATCTGCTCGGTTTATCCCTTTGGAATGGACTACAAGCTTCATTCAACATATCGCTACAGCTGCCCTGGTCCCTGGCTCTGTTCATGGGGAGCAATGGCCACATGCATGGCTCTACATCATTGCTGCCATTCAGCTATTTCAAGCTGTTTTTAGAATAATTCACCAGCTTCGAAGTCACATTGATGGCTTTACAGGGTGAATTAGACTCTCTCAGCATCTCTCCCCAAGCAGCATCTTTACACAGTTACAGTACTTGCAAGATGAGAGCAGCGCCCCGCTTTAGAACGAATCCAAAACTGAAATTATGTTTATTGGCTTATCAGTTAACAGCTCTTTAAAAACTGATAATCACCGGTTCCTATTCGTCCTATTTGGTTTGCAAAGAAATCCACACATATTGGTGAGATTTACAACGCCTGCGCCTAATTAAAAACTAGTCGACTGTAAGGGGAGTTCCACAGTCTTGTCTGGTATGCCTTTAAGCGCATATATTTTCCATTCTCGTCATTGTTATGAAATAGAATTTCAAATCACACACTAAATTCTAACTAAACCTGAAACTTGTTTTTGTAGCATTCTGTTAACATCTCCTCATGACCTGTTGCTTCTCTTGCCTGGTTAGCGATGGTTGCCAAGAAGAAGTTTCATTGTTCTCATAGACTGACCACAATGTTAATGGAAGCAGCTGAAGTAGACAGGAGATGTATGTCTGTTTCCTGTCTTACAGGCCTGTCCTTCTGATCTGATGGATAAAATCTGTCCTGCCACTGCCAGCCTCCTAAATCTGAATCTATCCATCCAAGACAGAAGACTTACAATCCTGGCCCAACACCATCCCTGAGACATACTTCTTTATCCCAAGCACTAAAGTCCTATTGTCATTTCTTTCACATATTGTTCATTACTTGAGTTAGTTGTGAGGAAGGTAGTGATGGCCCATTTACCTCAAATAATCAGTTGTCACAAATCAAGATAGGCTACTAACAGCCTGTGAAAGAAAAGAAACATGGCGATGTGATTCTACAGAGGCAATAGATCCAGAGGGTTTCTTTAGTGTTGAGACCTGTAAAACGTTTAGTGTTCTCTCCTAAAGGAGAAATATTCATATATAAATACCCATAGCTCTGTTGTTCGAGGTAACCAAGTGCTGTCTGTAGGAAAAAGAATGAGAACATTTGATATGGCAGAGACCAAAGAGTGAACTGGCTGCTAGCACTAACTGAATTGGGCACAGAAACTCGCTTTCAGTTTAATTTTCCTATGCCCCATTAAGTTAACATTAGCTGCTGCTTACTTATTCGGTCTATGTTGTATCAAATTTTCCCTTTTTTTCCTACAGATGGCCCTTAGTTACCTCAAACAACAAGGCTATGGGTAGGAAGAGTTCTTCTTTAATGCTGATGGTCTCTAAAGAGTCCTTGGTAACCATCTGTTCTTTGTTCCCCAGACAGACAGTTAATGCTGAAGTCCAGGGGTCAACAGCGCATGCCTCTGATCTAGCCCATATCTGTCCTATATCTGAGTGTGTGTTTCTGTGTGTGTGTGTATGTGTGAGAGAGAGAGAGAGAGAGAGAGAGACAAGAGTCCCAGCTGTCAGCTCCAATGAGGCCACATCACATCTCACGCCAACACCCCTGCGTTTGAACTCAAATAGCGTCGATCGGTGTTATTGAGAATCCATAAGCCCAGACTAAACAGTAACCTGAGCTTCCTCAGCCCTGATCCCCCTCTCTTATCTGCTGCGGCCTCATCCCGCCCCCAACCCCCCCCCCCTCCCGGCACACAGACACACACACACACACACACACACACACACACTAGCCTCTTCTCGTTGCAACTCCACTCACTTTAGCTGCCTTCACAATAGACTGATGTTCAACATGCAACCAGATAGCCCCCCCCCCAACACACACACACACACACACACAGAGGGCCCAGCACTGTCTGGTCAGGTCCAGGCGAGTCTCCTGGGTCCTCTTTGAGCCACGGTGGCTGCTCCCCGTCTGCTAACGTCTCCCCTCCAGCCACTTAGGTTTCAGCAGCGCACAATTTCCAGTTGGCAACTGCACTCTCCGCTCAGCTCCATCTTTATTTAGATTTAGCCAGCCAAGCAGAGCACAGCTCAGAGTAGACATCAATACAAGTCTATAGGCAGAGACGCCTTCTCTGTATCTCTTATCCATCCCCCTCTCTCTCTTTCTCTCCTCTCTCACTTCTCTCTTCCCCCCATACTCCCTCCTCTTTCTTTCACACTCATTCACAAGAATCTTCACTGCCTTTCTTTTTTTTTCACTTTTTTTTTCTCTTTTTTTTTTCCTCCCAAAGAGGCAGATCTTTACTAAAGTTTATTAACTTCCCTTCAGCCAATGAGGTGATTGCTGCGTTTCAGACACAGGCCAATGAGGGAGGGTGAGAGGTTGGAGGTGGATGTTGCTTAGCAACTGCAGGTAGAATCGGGGGATCATGCTGACCTATTGTCTTATCCGTCTTCACCTTGGGTGAGATCACATGTGATGTCTTTGCTATAGAAAGAGGGCTTCATAATGGGTTAAAACACAACCTTTGTGTAAACTCTGGGGCTGGAAGCTGGGGAATGGGTCGGGGGGAGTGGGGGGGGTTTGTTAAAACTGGGCGTAATGAAATGGTGCTTTGCCTCCTTATGTCTGCTTTCTGGCTGCTGCCGAGGCTGCAACATCAACATTTGTACATTTGTTAATAGCTCAACAGCCTCACCCCACCCCTCACACACACACACACACACACACACTCCTCCCAGTGCAGAGCCACTGAGACTGCCGTAGGCAGATCGATGAAAAACACCTTTCAGAGTGATTACGTTTGCTTGGGCCGGCCTGCCTACCTTACACACAAATCGTTCTCTCTCTCTTTCTCACACACACACACACACACACTGCCACAGGCCTGTCCCTCTGATGACTTCCTCACCCATCCGCTGTCTCCTTCCACTGACGTGGAGCCTCTCTGTAAATGTAACCCTCATCACACACACACACACAAACAAAGAGGCTTCAAAAAGTGCAGAGACCACGAACCTGACTAGGGATAGCTGGACTTTATTTACTTATTTATTTATTGTACGATTTTTACCAGATCTTTGTTAAATTACTCTATAACTAGGCCTACACACCCAACTGACAAAAATGATGTCAGTTATACACTGATGAAATGCTGGTAGCACAGAGCCTGCTGTTAGCAAGCTATGGCAAAATAGCAAATATAAAAAAAAATACCAAAATACCAAAATAACACATCTTCATTAAATAGCGGCCCCCCTCGAGGAGGTGAGCTAATGATTAAGTTGCCAGTGATTTTATGATGATTAATAGTATGGATCCTACTAAACATGAAATATATTGTGCAAATATTCAATATAATACAATTTCACATTAATATTGAATAATATTGCTGTTTTGTAGTCGTGTGCACTGGACACTATTTTAAAATGTTATTTGAGACAATAAAGATTGATTTTGTTTCATTGCAACAAAAATAGTTTCATTAGGATTCCAACAAAAGCTTCCCTTGTTGCCAAGCAACACATAAATTGCAAGTTAGTGCAGAAGAAATAGGGTTCCAAACAGTGAAACTCATTGAATACTCATTGAATGACCAGAAGTAGCCCTAATAACCTGCAAACCCATCATGGTGTAGCCTTACATGCACTAACCTGTTAGCTACATTTTGCCAAAGTCAGTGGCCTATTTTAAATGCCATCTCACATGATGAGCCGCATGTTGAGGCATCCTCTAGGGAACTGTAGAAGGGAGTCTGATGCCATAACTTGCTTCAGTTTTTCATTCATTCCTACAGTGTGACGTAAACCAGCACACACGCACACATACACACACACACTCCTTTGATCAGCATTAAGCATGAGAACATACAGAGATGTGTGAGTTTTGTTTTCTTGGCCTTGATGAGGGCTGTATCGACTTCCAGCTGTGTAACACAGTCACACATCCCATTACGACTTTTGAAGGGCCTCAGATGATTAGGCAAACCAACCTGTGTATGCGTGCGTGTGTGTGTGTGTTACCTATACATTTCCTGCTGCTGCGGTCATGCATAGCACTTGCTGGCATGAGTCACTCTGCCCAGCCCTGCAGAAGGTCAGTCAGCCCTACACTGTTTACTGATGGGAGGATCCTTCAGGTGTGTGTGTGTGTAGGGCAGCAAGATTCATTAGGAGGTGTGAACATTTTTGGGCATAACCCCAATTATCAGAATTCCTAGAATAATGTCTGTGTAGACAATAAAATAAATATCACATTTCCAGAATTCCTGGAAATCAGTGTGTACATTCAGTTGTTAGGTCAAGTGGTGAGGCAAGGTGCTGGAGACATTTCGCCAACCCCTTAATTATCATGGGATTGATTTCCAGGCATATCCACCATATACATACACATGGCCACGCATGTCATCCCATCATCCCAGTTTCATTAAGACACTTTTTGAAATCTATTTAAAAAAAAAGATTTTTTTTTATCTGCGTTACAAAGGTTCTGACACAGTTCAACCTCACTACCTCAGGAATGCTAAATCAAGTCATCGGCTCTAATAGCCCTCCATCTCCCTCTCCATCTTTCTCCCCCTCTCTTTCTCTCCCTGCCTCTCTCTCTCCCTCCCTCTCTCTCTCTCTTTCTCTCCTTCACACTCCCAGTCTTGTTGTTTGCTCTCCTGCACGTGAGAGGAGATTGATCCCTTTATTGACCACAGCCCAAGGTTATGGCCTGTGCAGTGTCAATCAGTCAGTCTGCATAATCAATACGCCGATCTGTTATCTATCCTTCTGCCCATCCGTTTAAGTGCCTGATAACCACAAGGGTGTTACCTTCACACGCATACACACACTAGAAAGACATACACACTAGCTAAGCTCTATCACTACTGATAGAACATGATACACACACTTGTAATAATACTATAAGGAGTGTAAAAGTCTGACAGTTCTATCTCAATGATATTTACAGTATTTAAACTCAACCTTAAAGCAATAGTCAAACAACCCACAGCCCTGTTGTTTCAGGTTGCCAAGTGCGGTTGGTAGAAATAAGAATGAGAAAATTTGATACAACGTAGCAAAAATAGCGAAACAGCAGCCAGCGCTAACTGATGAGGGCAAGAAAACCATTTCCATTTCATTTTCCTGTGCCCTGTTCAGTTAGTGTTACCTGTCATTTCGTCAATTTGTCTGTGTTGTACCACATTTTCGCATTCTTACATATCAGGGGTCAGCAGAGGGATTTTCACTGGCATGCCGGCAATGTTGTGCAGCCCTTGTTTTTATACATTAGAAAAAATTTGGCCGTCTCACCTGCTGTTGAACCGCCATTGGCTGTTGTGGGGTGCGTTTTTTGTCATGCATCTTACAAGCTTTAAACATTTTTCCTCGAGATGAATCTCAGCGCAGCAGCTGCACCAAAGATCGTTCAGTTTGTGCAGCAGTTATGGCAAAACAGGCTTTGAACCGGTTCACGGAACAAAATGAATTGACATTTTGCTTGGAATTATAGTGAAATATAGGCTACATGAACAGACAGCCGCCTGTTAATAAACAAAGTTACAATGTCTTTTAACTGGTGGTGACGGTTCTGTTCATGTAACCTACATTTCAAAAATTTTCCCAGCAAAATGTCAATTTCCATGTATTCCTGCAATAATTTGTAAAGACAGAGAGACCATCGTAGGCCTACTAAAGGACAGGGGACCCAATTCCTGACTGTTAGACATGGAAAAAGCATGATTAAAACGCAGTGAGAATGTTGTTAGTTTTGTTACTTGGCTATAACAAAAATCAACAATCCATTGCACAAACTCAAAATGAGCGATTGCGCTTTCTGTTATGCAAGTCAGCCTTTCGTGTGCATTTTCATGTATAAAATTTTGAATTATTAACTTGGAATGATTAATTTAGTTTTTACTTCAAAACTGACATCAACATGTTCCTAAAGTGCCGCTTTGCATCCAGCCAGAATGAATTCAACATATTTTCTTGTTGGAAATGTGGTGCCATAACAGAAGAGAATAATATGTATAAACAATAACAATAAATAACAAGTGGTCTATTGATTGGCACGCAAAGGAACAAGATAATTTCTTATTGGCACAACATGTCAAAAAGGTTGCCAACCCCAGAGATATTATATTATATTATATTATATTATATTTATATTATATTATATTATATTATATTATATTATGCAGTATTTCAATATGCCCAATTAAACCCTGATTAGGATGTGGATTGTTGAATAACGTAAAGTACTCTGACAGAATAATAATTGGATAAGGGTTTATTAGTTAAATGATGAAAAAACTCTATAACATAGTTATAGAGTTAGTTATAGAGTTAGTTACTAGTTAATAACTCTATAGTATAACACAGTTCTGGAACTTGACTTGTGTACTCTGTATGCTGTTTCAGCTGAGTAGACTGTGTGTCATGCCATGAAGACGGCGTTCCCGCTGTTTTTGTTTAGACTATTAGGAAGCCAATCGGGTGCCAGGAATCCTGACAAAACTCCCCGCATGGTTTGATCTGGATGACCTCACCATCTCTTCATTCGGCTGGTGACTTCACAAGTCGGGTTCCTCCTGCTGCACCGCTGGTCAGACCGAAAGCACGGTTAGCTGTGGCACACAGAATGTTCTCAAAACACCATGGTGATTCTTTGTTTCCTGTGGAATGTAGGCAGGCGAATTGGAAGGTTGGTTAAGACGTCTGTCAGTCACAATCCCTTGGCTTTTCTTCCTCAATTAAAGACCCATACATTGTCTCTGTCAAATGCATTTAATAAGCTCATAATACTTATATATATATATATATATATATATATATATATATATATATATATATATATAAACACTCATAGTGGCATTTGTAATACCTT
Source organism: Tenualosa ilisha (assembly GCA_015244755.2). Lineage (NCBI taxonomy): Eukaryota > Metazoa > Chordata > Actinopteri > Clupeiformes > Clupeidae > Tenualosa > Tenualosa ilisha. The sequence continues at coordinate 20,085 of PYXC01002155.1, forward strand.
CTCTGGTCCAGTGTATAGCACAGCACACTAGCTCTGTGAGTTTCTTCTCTCACTGTTGATTTTGAAATGCGTGGAAGAATTCATTGTGACTTAATGATCGTTTATGGAAATGTGTGTGTGTGTGTGTGTGTGTGTGTGTGTGTATGAATATGAAATCTGAGGCTCTAATATGATGTGATAGCTAAGAAGTCAGGAGAGGCTGTGGAGTCGCCACCACTCAACGACCCCAACCCCACCACCACCAACCCTCCTCACTCCTTGTAATTTCGAATGGAAAATATTCAAATGGCGTGTATGGAAATCCCTGGATGAGCTCTGGATTTGAAATGTAAAACAGGGGGGCCCAGGGAGATCAACTCTCATCTCTGCCCAGCACCCCGATACACCAACTCACCCTCCCTCCCTCCCTCTCTCTCTCTCTCTCTCTCTTTGTCTCTATCTCTCTCTATCTCTCTGTCCCTGAGACACCCTGTCCCTGAGGGCCAGTCCGACTGAGCATACTCTCTCAATAGTCTCACATCCTAGCTTTGCCAGCCAGACAGAACACACTGGACTCAGACCTAGCTGGTGCAGTTTTACCTGTCTATATGTATGTGTTTGTGTGTGTTTGTGTGTCGCTGTTTTAATGCGCACACATGAAGAGAGGAATTTGCCAGACTGATCAACCCCAGACAGGACTGCCGTTACCCTCATGAACATAGCAGAACCAGGTAAGTAACCTTCAACCCTTACCCTCAAACACACACACAAACGCACACAAACTCGTCTTGGGATGACAAGGTATGTCCATGTGGTTAAAATCAAGTGGAATCACTGTTCTCACCGACTGATTGATTGATCGATCGATTGACTGACGGAGCCATCTTGGTCAGCTTCGGACACTGGGCCACCTCAGGAGGCTCTGGCTCAGTCTCTGGCTGCTTGGCCGGCTGGCTGCTGAGACCCTGTTACCCTGGTGGTGGCGCTGTAACAGAAGGACCTTCTCTCTCTCTCTCTCTCTCTTCTGCCTCCTCTGCTTGGGCCACATGTGTTTCTGTGTGCTAGGGAGCCAGGGCTCCTTTGCATAGGTCTGGTCAGTGTGTTCCCGTACAGGGGAGCAGCCGGGACGAACCAACCTTCCACGCCCTGCAGCCACTCAGGCCTGCAGGCAAATCTATTCAAAGTGGCCAGGGCTCCAAATTCAGGCTCTCAGGCTTCAGGTTCTCCTCTCTCTCTCTTTCTCTCTCTCTCTCTTTCTCTATCTCTCTCTCTCTGTGTGTGAGAGAGAAAGAGAGAGAGAGTGTGTGTGTGTGTGTGTGAGTGTGAGTATGTGCCCTCGGCGGTTTAATCTGCCAGGCTCAGGGAGACCCTGTGCTGCTCATGAATTAATCAAAGGCCAGGGATAGACAGTGAGCAAAGCTTGAGCCTGAGCGCCCATCGGCCCACGCGTGCTAAAGGGTTGAAGGCCGGCTGGTGATGTGGCCCCCATCCGGCCCTCGTCTGGCTCAGAAATGTTAGCTGCCCTCTGTGCTGCCTGGTGCAAATTTTGGACCTCCAGGCTGTGTGTGTGTGTGTGTATGTGTGTAAGTGTGTGTGTGTGTGTGTGTTTGAGAGAGAGCAAGAGCTTGTGTCTGTGTTTGAGAGAGTGTGTGTGTGTGTGTGTGTAGGAAACAGGGCCTGATCAATAGTGGAAATGAGATTGTGTCGTGGGAAGTGCTGTGATTTTGATGCAGGCATTGCCAGGGCCAGCCTCTTCACTCGAGGACCAGCAGGAGGGAGAAATTCCTAATCTTGAAACTGACACATTCTTTTCCTCACTTTCCTTCCACTTCTCCATTCTCACCACTGTCTCTCTATGAAAAAGTCTGACTTTCCCTCTCTTTCCTTCTCTCTCTTTCCTTCCCTCTCTTTCTATCAGACCTTGCTTTACATCTTCACCTTCATGTCATATGCATTTGCTGTCTTTTTTTGTTCTCTGTGCAGTCCTTCTTCTCGCTCTCCTCTTCCTCTGTCTCTCTGCTGTTCTTCTCTCTGTATCTCTCTCATCCTCCTTGCCTCTTAATCCTGCAGTACTAGAGCCTAGGCACAGATGGAAAGTAAGTGTTGATGAGTCAATCTTCTGTTCACTGATATCACTGTGTGTGTGTGTGTGTGTGTGTCTGTGTGTGTGTGTGTGTTTGAGGTAGAGGGAGTGTGTGGTGAAGCGTACCTATTGTGTTGTCATGGTGTCCAAGCCACACCAGGGCAGCCATCTTACACTGGTGGCAACTGATGCTGTCTCTAACTTCAACTATGAGAAAAAATCGAGAAAGAAAAAAAAAAGAGAAATATGATATTCTGTTCATAGCTACTGCTATAACTTATTTATTCTGACCAAGGTGACAACTGTAATTTATTTATTTATTCAATGCAAGTCAGACTGCTTCTGTGTGTGTGTGTGTGTGTGTTAGAGACAGAGAGAGGTTGACGGGGTTTAGAAGAGAGCCAGGTTGGAGGTGGATGACTCGGCAAAAGCTCCGTACATTGAAGTGTGTATGTGTGTGTGTTTGTGTGTGTGTGTGTGTGTGTTTGTGTGTGAGTGTGAGTTAATGGAGATAATTTTTAGGTACCGTTTATGAGGTCACTTTAACTGGAATGTCAGGTGATGAACATGGTTGCCTGGCTGGGACATTGTTTTGTTGAGAGCTATGAACGTGGTGGTGGTGGTGGTGGTGTGTGTGTGTCTGTGTGTGCAATCACAACATGCAGAGGTTACTAATAACCCTACAGAGATTGCTGCAAACTATGTTTTTTCACTGCATATTTCTCCCATTCTTGATCTCTCTCTCTCTCTCTCTCTCTCTCTCTCTCTCTCTTTTCTCACACTGCGTCTCTCAGTTTTATGTTTCCCTCATTTGACCAAATATAGCTGTAGGATAATGAAAACAATCTCCAGCCTATATCTACAGGTTAGAGAGACACCCACGTTCATTTGCAGTGCAAGGCACATCAGCATGCTGGTGACTCATAGTAGCACTTTAAGGTGCTCTGGGTTTTTTTCCCCCCTCGCTTTCTATACACACGCACATGCGCACACACACACAAACATGCATGCATACACACACACACACACACACACAAATACACACACACACACACACACACACATACACACACACAAACACAGACACACACACACACAAATACACACACACACACACAAATACACATACGCACACAAATGCACATATGCATACATATACACGCATGCACATTCATATATACATACACATATAAACATGTGCATATCTATAAAAGCACATACACTGCAGTGCTGCAGCATCAACACCCAGGTGCTTGTGAACATTCAGACATGAGAGAAAACTGCAAGTTAAACTTTTACCTCACCCAACACACACACACACACACACACCACACACATGCAAACACACATTCAAGGATCGCTTCCCGCTTCCCTTTTGAAAGCCCACAGGTCAGGCCATAGATGTGCTCTGCCTCCTGCACTATAAATTACAATGCTATGTGCCACGCTTCCTGACAGTTCTCTCGGGAAAGCCGGATCACAGTGGATCGGCCGTTCCCGCGCGGTTCCATTGCAGTTCTGCTGTTCCGTGTGCCCTAGTATTCCGTTGAGGAGGTGTGTTTATGAGTGATTCAGCCCCATGGTCCCTGGGGGTTGGCATGTGTTAGCGTGGGCATCTCCTCCTTACTTTGATGGCTCTTATGAAGCCTTGGACAGGAGGATTATAATAGATACACTGCTCCCCCGCCCAGCCTCCCCGACACACACACACATACACACATACACACTACGCACACACACACACTATTGTTCCTCGGATCACTTCGATCCACATTGCAGGACCATAAAGAAAGGCAAAAAGACTATGGACACAGGTTGTGTGTATGTGTGATTGTATGTGTGTGTGTGTGTGTGTGTCTGTGTATGTCTGTGTGTGTCTTTGTGTGTCTTTGTGTGTATGTGTGATTGTGTGTGTGTGTGTGTGTCTGTGTGTCTGTGTATGTCTGTGTGTGTCTTTGTGTGTCTTTGTGTGTATGTGTGATTGTGGTGTGTGTGTGTGTGTGTGTCTGTGTATGTGTATGTCTGTGTGTGTCTTTGTGTGTATGTGTGATTGTGTGTGTGCTTGTGTGTGAGATTGTGTGTGATAGGGCCGATGTGTACTTTCACAACAGATTCCTCAAGTCATGCGGCACCTTTTTACACCTTCTCCCAGACTGTCACTTCAGTCATCAGTCAGCTGATTCTGTCTTTGTTTAGCTTTTACGACTCATCCCTGTAGATATGTGATCTGAACACTTAGATCTTATGACTCATCCCTGTAGATATGTGATCTGAACACTTAGATCTTACGACTCATCCCTGTAGATATGTGATCTGAACATTAGATCTTACGACTCATCCCTGTAGATATGTGATCTGAACACTTAGATCTTATGACTCATCCCTGTAGATATGTGATCTGAACATTAGTCTTACGACTCATCCCTGTAGATATGTGATCTGAACATTAGTCTTAGACTCATCCCTGTAGATATGTGATCTGAACATTAAAGGTCTTACGACTCATCCCTGTAGATATGTGATCTGAACATTAAGCTCTTACGACTCGTCCCTGTAGATATGTGATCTGAACATTAGCTCATACGACTCATCCCTGTAGATATGTGATCTGAACACTTAGCTCATACGACTCATCCCTGTAGCTACTGTCTGATCATTTGGCCTGTTTTTTCTGCTTGGTTTTGTTGGTCCTTTTGTTGTTAACTCAAACCAGCAGCCTTCCCCTACAAACTTCCACTTCCACTGACGCCCCCCCCAACACCCCCCACATCCTCTTCCACTCTCTCTCTGCCTTTCTCCTCTGCCCCACTGCCTTCTAGGGGGACGAGGAACCATCGCTGCTTTTCTTATCTGCCACATCGACTTTGCTTGGTTCCCAACGGAGAGCGAAAGAAAGGTAGAAAAAGAAAGAAAGCATAAATGAATGAATGAATGAATGAAAGGATCTTGCAGGAGGACTGCAGGCCATTGGGAGGTCAGGGGTGGGTGAGTGTGTGTGTAGTCGGCGGGGGGGGGGGGGGGGCATGGTAGAGTACAGGGTGTGTGCGGGAGGGGGTAGGGGGGTTGGGAGTGGTGGAGGGTTTGTGGGGATGGTCTGGTTGTGCGGGTCAGTAATGAGATGCTATAGAGAAGAGTCTGAGCTGGTGAAAGGGCCTGGATGCAGTAATATTATATGAGCGTCTCAGTGCTGGGGCCCCACACAAAGGTGAGCAGAGGAACGCCGTAAACGCATAGGAGAAGAGCGGGGTTGGGGTTGGTGTGGTGTGTGTGTGTGTGTGTGTCTGTGTGTCTGTCTGTGTGAGTGTGTGGGTGTGTGTGTCTGTCTGTCTGTGTGTGTGTGTGTGTGTGTGTGTGTCTGTGTGTGTGTGTGTGTGTGTGTGTGTGTGTGTGTGTGTGTGTGTGTGTGTGTGTGTGTGTGTGCTGGGGGGGTGGGGGGTATCTGGGGCAGTGTATTACATCTCAGGGCTTTGTGTGTGCTGCATTTGGCCGGGTCTGGGCACAATGGAGGCAGTTTGTTCGGCCCTGACAAACGTGCTCTTATTTGTGCCCGCACTTTGATGTACAGACAGGGACAGGGATGGCCCGCGCAGATGGAGGAGGAGGGTCTGTTTTCTGTGTGTGTGTGTGTGTGGTGTGTGTGTGGTGTGTGTGTGTGTGTGTGTGTGTGTGAGGATAGGTATGGAGGGCTCTTAGCTGTTCTTGCAGTTCTTCTCAATTCCCCACTGCAGTCTGTCAGCAGCAAACCTTTAATGCCCCAAACATCAGATCTGTCCTACACATAGACATATGGACTAGAGGTAGAAAAAGTCGAGAGAGAGAGAGAGAGAGAGAGAAAGGGAGAGAAAGAGAACAGGAGATAAAGACAAGGAGAGATAAAGAGGGAGACAATGGAAAGAAAGAAAGAAAGAAAGAAAGAAAGAAAGAAAGAAAGAAAGAAAGAAAGAAAAAAATTTCAGTCTGGATTCAAGTTTTAGTTTGAATGTTTATTTGGCTGATTCTTGTGCCCAAGTGATATGAATATTAAATGTTGTAATATGTACTAAGAATGAATAAATAACAATGCAATTTAATGTAATCAGGTGTAGCCATTAATTAATATTACTATTCTTATTCTAATAAAAACATAATAATAATAATAATAATAATAATTATTATTATTATTATTATTATTATTAGTAGTAGTAGTAGTAGTAGTATTGTTGTTGTTATTATTATTTTAAATGATTCTCAAATGCACTAAAAGGAAATGAAAAGGCATATTCAGTGTGTGTGTGTGTGTGTGTGTGTGTTTATGTGTGTGTGTGGGGGGGGCGGGGGAGGGAGGGGGTTGAGGGCTATTAGCACACCTACTCAGAGGCTCTCATCTCCACACCTGTGCGAGTAGAGAGGTGACTGATGCCTCAATACTTTAATAGCTCCTGATGATCTCCACAAATTACTGCTGCTGACGCAACCAAAGAAAAACACGCAGTCAGACTCACATAAACACACACACATGCACGCAGAGAGACGGAGAGGGAGAGAAAGATAGAGAGAGAGAGAGAGAGAGACTCATTTAGGTTGGGAGACTTTGTATAAACAGGCAGTTTGAGGTAATATCTTTAACTGCGAGTTTGAAATAATATTTTCCTCTCCGCATCATTCAGCGAAATCATGAATGTGCTGTGCTGCAGGAGGATCCCAATGCTGAAATATAATTATTTCCTTTTTAATAAACGAGCTTCTTTCTCTTCTTCACCTCTACTCCAGCAGGATATGGCTCTGTAATGATGAGCATGTGAACTGTAAATAATCTTACCTGTTTTTTGTTTTCTAAAGGTTTGTAAGCAATTAAGCAATTTATGCCTTTAAATAGAATTTGGATTTGCACTGGCGGTTTTGTAGATTTGCTATAAATAAGATTAAAGACAAAAGTAGAAAATGAAATGTGTTGAAAAGTCACCGCTCAAGGCTTTACATATGGCAATCTGATCACATGTGCTTCAAATGGCTGCATTTAGCCAGGCGTTACATGTAAAATAATGTTACTGTGTTGTGGTTTTCCACTGTGATTCCTGGATTAAGTCTTTGAAAGCCGTCACATAGGGTAGCGCTTGGCAAGGATCAGAAAGGACCAGAACACAATGGGAATTTGATGGCATTTTACTTGAGGTCCTCTTTGACATGTGGGATGTACTGAATTCCTTCATAACCGAATCATAATGACTCACGGTATTTGATGTACACTGATGACGCACAACTCTTTGGTCTGTCTACAAAAAAAAACTTTGATAAATTTTGTAGGCACCACATCTTTTTTAAACATACTATCGAAGTTGAATTTGAATGTCATCTATAATGACCTTTTTTGATGCAGGAAATACTATCATTTCTAGTCATCATCATTTTTCCCCTGCCTACAGAATATTGCCCTGCTTATTCCTTTGCTCCTGTGCCAGTGGTGGAGAACATTCTCCTCAATTCTTTAAAAGAGAGAGAGATAAAGAGAGAGAAACAGAGAGCGAGAGAGAAAGAGAGATACAGAGATATAGAGAGAGAGATACAGAGAGAGTGAGAGAGATACAGAGATACAGAGAGAGAGAGAGAGAGATACAGAGAGAGATACAGAGGAGAGAGATACAGAGAGAGATACAGAGAGAGCGAGATACAGAGAGAGCAAGATACAGAGAGAGAGAGATACAGAGAGAGAGAGCGATACAGAGTGAGAGAGATACAGAGAGAGATACAGAGTGAGAGAGAGAGATACAGAGAGAGTGAGAGAGATACAGAGAGAGTATATAGCTTGAAGGGGTCCAAAGGAATCCATCTATTGAACGTCTTTGTTTCTCTGACATAGTCAAGCAGAAAAAAAAACAAAAAAAAACAACCCCTCCCCAGTCAAGGGCACATGACAGTGTAACTGGAGTGCCTGAGGGATTTGCATGAAAACTGGACTTCCATGTACTTATCTGCATCCGGGCCACTGGCCTCCCCTCCCCTGCCAATCTCCTGTCCAAGCACCCACAAAGGGAAGGCAGACATGAGATCTCCCCCCTGTCCATCCCAGGACCACTTCCCAGAGGACGAGAACAATTACCTGACAGTCCCCCGTACCTCTACAGCAGTGCACCATTTAAAGAGACTTTCTGGAAGAAAACAGGGGCTGTTTGGACCAACGATGGAGCTCCTCCTTCCTGTCACTTCATGGCGCTGATGTTTGGTTTTCATGGTTTCCTGGTAAAAAAATATCCATGCAAACTGGCAGAAACAGAGTACCCTGTTCTGGAATTTTCTACAGGATGAATTAGTATCTGTAGTATCTGTCTATGTCTATCTATCTATCTATCTAACCCTAACCCACAAAAAAGGAGCAATACAAAGAGATAGAGAGAGAGAGAGAGAGAGAGAGATAGCAGTCTCACAAAGTGAGAAATTCATTCAGTCATAACCACTGTGACTCCGGCAGGAGGATTTCTACTATGTATGTCTATGGGGAACCTGAGCTATCAAAGGTGATAGAGACCTACTGCAGACGGCCTTACAGTCTTGATCTGCTGTTCACCTCTGCCAGACCGGTGCGTTAACCTGGGCTGTTGGTTACAAAACCGAAGCACCGGTTGTTTTCTCACAGGCGGCTGGAATGTGGGTTCCAGGTTACAATACTAAAACATCTATAGGTTTCTCACAGTATGGTGGCTCACGAAGGTTTAGTTCTGCCAAGCACAGCAGGTTTGACGCTTAGAAGACGTGATCTACTCCTCGTTGTCATCATCCTCCTCCTCCGCCTCTTCTCGTCTTCGTCCATACGGTTACGCAGGGCCCAGAGCAGGCGGGGGAGGGGGAGGAGGAGGAGGAGGGAAGGAAGGAGCCGCATCACTTCCTTGGCAACACCTCCCACTGAAGTCCCTGCAGTTGAGTTTCAGCGGCAACCGTGTCGACAACCGGGAGGTCAGGCAGCATCCACATTCAAATCACCCCGGCAACTCGAACGCATCTCCACAGAGAGAGAGAGCACATACACAAACACACACACACACACACACACACACACACACACACACAAGCTCACCTCACCTTAACACACAACCTAGGTGCTACATGCAAATACACAGTAGTCAAATAAACACAAACACACACACACACACACACAGGGACAACAGAGAGGGACCTGTAGGACACACATACACACACACACATACATACACACACACACACACACACACTCAAACAACAGTAGATACACTTGACTGTTGTATGAAGCTATATGTGACCATGTTAATCACTATGCTAATTTTAGACCAGGTCAGTAATATGGAGCTGAGCCTCGAGTGTTATGGCGTTATCTGCCTGTAGTGCACTGGTCTTTGTGAGGCTGTATGGTCCAGGCCGAATGAAAACAAAGTGTCGGACCAGTGCATATGCAAAACCTGAGGCATCAGAATCACATGTCTTTGTGTGCTGTGTTATGAAATAGTTAGATGAGTGTGTCCATATGCCTATTTGTAAAATCCTCTGTATCGCCACCCTGGTAGAAACACAGCACTGGTCCGACAACGTGAACCAGATCAAACCAGGGCTGGAGGTGATGCTGAGGTCTCTGCTTTAGGGCAGAAAACACAGAATAAGCAGAGGGTTCTTTTATTTGTATTGTTTTTAGTTTAGTTTAGTTTAGTTTCATATTTTAGTTTTCTGCATCATAATTTATCATTTCATCATAACTGCAGTTTATATATATATCCAATATGTTATCTATATTTTATAAATGAAATACTACAGTGCAGATACTACTGTGTGTGTGCATATACAGTATATATTTCCATTCTGGGTCCCTGGGTACTGACCTTGGGACTGACTTTGATCTTGGCCTTGGCCTAGTTCGACACACTGAGCTTTCTTTGAAAGAGGGCCATTCGGTGTTGCTCTGTGCGCAGCTGGTTTAGATGCGCCACATCTCCAGTGAGGTGTCTTCAGGCTACGACCCCCTCATCACACTGAACATGTACTCTCCAAGTCACAACTGACCCCCAGACTTGAATCAAAACCAGCTCTGACATTGCCAGAGAGGAATCCCGTTCTCCCGAATATTTTCTTATATTCTGTGCTGGCTTTTTGAAAGACTGAACAGAAACAACACAAGATGAGCAACTAGTTAGCCTCTCCGACCTAAAGAAATAAATCAGCATTTATAGCAGAAGGTGGAAGCAGCAGGTTCATGCAGCAAGTCCCAAGTGTGAAACACACTCTACTCTACTCTTCTCCTCTCTCCATCTCTCTTTCTTTCTACATTTCTTTTCTCTCCTTCTGCATTGCTCTATCTATTTTGTCTTCTCTTTTTTTCTCTCTCTCTCTCTTTCTTCTCTTCTCTCTCTCGCTCTCTCTCTCTTGATCATCCTCCGTGCAGTTCTGGCATTGAAGCCTCAGTCACGACTGTGTCGGCCCTTTCCCCCTCACCCAGCTCAGCTTCTGTTCTCTCTCTCTGTGTGTGTGTGGTGTGTGTGTGTGTGTGTGTGTTTATTTCTGACCCCCTGGCTGGCTCTATGACAAAGTATGTGTGTCGAAGCAGCAGTGCAGTGGACAGGATGTGTGTGTGTTGGTCTAAGAACACATGGCAAAAACATGTGTGTGTGTGAAAGAATATGTACGGATATCTATGAGAGAGATTCTGTGAGTGTGTGTGTGTGTGTGTGTATGTGTGTGTATGTAAAAGAATATGTACTTATATCTATGAGAGAGATTCTGTGAGTGTGTGTGTGTGTGTGTGTGTGTGTGCGCGCGCACGTGTGTATGTGTATGTGTGCGTGTGTGTGTGCGCATGTGCGCACGTGTGTGTGTGTGTGTGTGTGTGTATAACCGCAGCAGTAAATAAACTGTCAGGGCAACGTGGGGGGCTTGTGGTGGCTATGGCATGCTGGAAGAGACAAACAGGATCCACACATGGAAGTGTCTTCACTGATAAACACAATCCAACCCAGCTGCTTTCTCTTCATTCAGACATGGCAGAGTTACAGCAGCAGAAACTCCCTCTCAGCCGAGGGAACATCACTGTCCCACAAGCTTACAGTAAAACAGAATAGTGGAGTCAGACCGTTTTCAGACGAATGGAATGTTCTGTCGGGCGTTTAGAATGCCGCGGATATGGGTCATCTGATAGGACGACAGCGAAACTGGTCAGTCTCAAAAAAACTCCCTCCACCATCCCAGCCCACCAAACACTTACATCTGCCTCCACGAATGTACACAGTTGAGCTAACTCAAATAAACAAAATCAAATCTGTGTGTGTGTGTGTGTGTGTGTGCCCGTGCGTGCGTTAGTGCATGTGTATGTGAGAGGGAGAGGGAATGTGTGTGAGTGTGTGTGTGTGTCCATATGTGTGTGTGTATATATGAAAGTTTGAGTGTGAGCGTATGTCAGTGTGTGTATGTGTGAGATTGTGTGTGTGAGAGAGTTTGTGAGAGCGTGTATGTCTGTGTTTGTGTGTGTGTGTGTGTGTGTGGGCATGCACGTGTTCATGTGGAGCTACTTACTGCACTATTGTTATGGAGTGTTTGCTACACAGTGTAAACATGTAGTGAGACAGTGTGACAACGTTTACGTTTTTTATTCCAACGCGGGGCCCCGGCAACAATACAGTCCCATCAAGCTGCACAAGGCCAGCCGGACTCTATCTCTCTCTCTCTCTCTCTCTCTCTTTCTCTCCCTCTCTCTCTGTTTCTTTCTCTCTCTCTCTTTGTCTCTGTCTCTCTCCCCCTTTGTGTCTTTCTTTCTGTCTCTCTCTCTCCCTCTCTCTCTCTCTCTTTCTCTCTCTCTCTCTCTCTCTTTCTCTCTCTCTCTCTCTTTCTTTCTCTCTCTCTCTCTCTGTTTCTCTCTCTCTCTCTCTCTCTCTTTGTCTCTGTCTCTCTCCCTCTTTATGTCCTGTCTTTCTTTCTGTGTCTTTCTCTCTCTCTCTCTCTGTCTTCCTCACACACTCATACAAATACACACACTGTACTAATTTTCTTACACACTCACTCAGACTCACTCAGTCGCTTACCCTTTGAAACGCTCCCATCCACTCACGATAATACACAAACACACTAACCAAAGACAAACAAAGGACCACCCTTCTATGTCCACAGTATGCAGATGTTTATACACACACACACACACACACACACACACACACACATACACACACTCACACAGGCAAGTAGTTTTCCCCTCCCTTTCCTTTCACTGCATCCAATCCAGATAATAAACCCCACCCCCAGCCCTCTCATCTCCCTCCATTCAGGAAGTGCTTGTCTGGGTCAGGCACAGTAGATAGACAGTTTGGGCCAGCATGTCAGTAAACCTGCAATTACATTTAAGTTTGTGTTTGTGTCTGTGTTTTTAAGATGAGCACTTTTGTGTGTACCGCATTTGTGTGTTTGTGTGTACATGTATGTGTATGTTTGTGTGTGTGTGTGTGTGTGTGTGTGTGTACGTGTGCGTGTGTGTGCAAGGAACAATCATATGTTCACACGTGCGTGCGTGTGTGTGTGTGTGTGTGTAGGAGAGAGTGAGAGAGAGAGAGAGAGATGTCGGACAGAAGTGTACCAGCATCAGCACCAGCATCCTCAGCATCAGAACAGATTCCCTGGACTGCAGTGCTGGCTGGGACTGGGGCTGAGGCAGGTTCTGGTGCTGAGGCTGGGGCTGGGGGGGGGGGGGGGGGGGGCAGACGGGCTGAGGCTGGGCTGGGGCTGGGGCTGGGGCTGGGGCTGAGGCTGGGGCTGGGGCTGAGGCTGGGGCTGGAGCTGGGGCTGGGGCTGGGGCTGTGGAGGTGGCTGGAGCTTGGGAGGCTGGGGCTGGGGCTGCAGCGCTGGCTGAGGCTGGGGAGGCTCCATGTGTTCATGGAAGCTGGCGCTATTTTTAGCGTCCCAGGTAGCAGTGAGTCATGAGGCGGGGCTCATTAGAGATATTTATGGAGCACGCCTGGATGGAAGAGGAGGAAAGAGGAGAGGAGGGGAGAGGAGAGGACAAGAGGGGAGAAGAGGGGAGAGGAGCAGAGAAGAGAGGAGAGGAACGCTGATATGTGCTCCCAGGGGAACCCGCCAGCCCCATCCCCAGCCCCGGCCGAGCACTACAGTTATCGCTAACGCCAGAAAAAGAGGGGCGGGGGGGGGGGGAGCAGGCTGCTCCAAAGTGCTGACTGAGACTCTTTAGTCTCAAACTCTTTCAATCCCCCTCTCTCTCTCTAACTCACTCCGCCACTTACTCTCTCTCTCTCCTCTCTCTCTCTCTCTCTCTCTCATCTAGACTGGCCTTTATTGTCAGACTCTCTCTCTTCTTGTTCTCTCACTCTCCCAGTCTCCTTTCATCTCTCTTTGTCTCTCTATCAATCTATCCATCTCTTTTTCCATTTCTCCTTCCCTCCCTCCCTCTCTTTCTAAAGACAGTGCTGGGTTTCTCTTCCCAATGGTTTCAGTGGCCAGGCTTTACCTTGATTAGGGTTTAAACACCATAAACACAAAATGCCTCAGTGAAAAACAAACATGTGCTATAGAATCTGCATACACTGTGTGTGTGTTTGTGTGTGTGTGTGTGTTTGTGTGTGTGTGTGTGTGTGTGTGTGTGTGTTTTCTATAGTATGGTAATGAAGCTTAATAGCTGACTCCTTTTATTTCATTCTATCTATCAGGTTCAGACTCAGATTCAAAGTGTTTTATTGGCATGACATGGGCACTCGTATTGCCAAAGCAGTCAGTAAATAGTGCAATAACATTAGTACAACCTATCTGTCTCACACACACACACACACACACACACACACACACACACACACACACACAAACACAAATACACATGTACACACAATCTCTCTGTTTCTCTCTTTTACACACACACACACGCGCATACACATACACACACACACACACACACAAACACCTTGTGAGTGCCAGCTCTGGGAGGTGATACAGGGGTGTCTGTCTCTGTGCTTTGATTTATTTCACCTGTTGATTATTACGTCCTAATCCAAATTGGCCGCCAAGCTGCTGAGAGTGCCGTGGCGTGAGTCACGTTAAATAAAGAAATCCTCCGCCAGGGGCTTTGATCTGCTTCCAACCCAAAAACACAACGCTTAACACCTTCTGAGGCTGCCTTTCAGCACTGCTGCTGCTTGGAGACACACACACACACACACGCTAGCGCGCGCTCGCACATCCGCACACACACACACACACACACACACACGCACGCGTGCGTGCGTGCACACGCACACACACATACACACGCGCGCGCGCGGACACACACACATATACATGCACACGCACGTATACACACACATAGGCACATGCACACATACGCACACACACACGAAGGTGATTCATTCAAGCTCACTGGAACTTCACATCTCCACGTCTTTACCTGTCTTCTCTCTCTCTATCTCTCTGCCCTCTGTGTGTTCGTCAATGGGAGACGCGCAGCAGGGATGTGTCCACTCCCCATTTCTCCCCTTCCAGCATATTCCCATGTCAACCAATTAGGCCTATTACAATCCAGCAGCAGGCCAGTCAAATGAGTGTAATTATGCACACTATCAGCATTGTCTAAATCAAGTGTTTCAGAGCATGTTTGGATCAGTGTCTCAGTCCTCTATGCCAGCAGTGTCTTGTGACACAGTAGGGGGGGTTTGCCAGCGACAAGACTTGCACACATTCTACAGATGTACAGATGTTCTGGAGCGTGATTTCAGTCGAGTGAATCAAGTGATGTCATCAAACATTAAATAATATGTAAAAAAACAGTGCAGGTTACTAAGGTGATAAGACACAAACACATCTAAATATGTGTATGCACGAAAAACCAAGAGAAAAGAAGTGCCAAAAAAGAAATAAAAAAGAAATAAATATATATATATATATATATATATATATATATACACACACACAATATATATATACAAGTTAAAAGCCAGAGAGAGAGAGGGAAAAAGAGAGAAGTGATCTATTTGAAGCAGTGACTCAGTCGATGGAGAGATTTCTCTGGGAAAAGACAGAGAGATGTGTGGTTGGAGAGAGGCGCCTGGCCTTTGAATCATTTCCTTGCTCAATAAGACAGACAGACAGACAGACAGACAGACTCTCAAACAGATAGACAGACAAAAAGGCAAACAGGCAGACAGACAGACAGACAAAGAGACAAAGACAGACAGGCAGACACAGACATACACACAGAGAGGCAGACAAGAGTTGGACAGACGGGTGCTGAAGGTCTGTCACACATTGTCAAGTGGTGTGTCCTCAGAGGAAGGGAGAGTGAGGGGTGAGGGTGGGGTGGGTTCAGCGGTGTAGGTCACTGAATAGCACCACCACCACCATCAGTAGTAGCACCAGACAGGGTTAGCAGTGCTAGCTACTTCACCACTACCACCATCAGCAGCAGAAGTAGCACCAGACAGGGTTAACAGCGCTAGCTACTTCACCACTACCACCATCAGCAGCAGAAGTAGCACCAGACAAGGTTAGCAGCGCTAGCTACTTCACCACCACCACCACCATCAGCAGAAGTAGCACCAGACAGGGTTAGCAGCGCTAGCTACTTCACCACCACCACCACCATCAGCAGAAGTAGCACCAGACAGGGTTAGCAGTGCTAGCTACTTCACCACCACCACCACCAGCAGCAGAAGTAGCACCAGACAGGGTTAGCAGTGCTAGCTACTTCACCACCACCACCACTAGCAGCAGTAGCACCAGAAAAGGTTATCAGCGCTAGCTACTTCACCACCACCACCACCATCAGCAGCAGTAGCATCAGCAGTAGCTGCGTAGCCCAGACCCAGCCCAACCTAGAGATATGACTCACAGGCTGAGAGAGGACACGGAGGGGATGGGGAGAGAGCTGCCAACACAGAGAGAGAGAGAAAAAGAGAGAGAGAGGGAGAGAGAGAGAGAAAGAGAGAGAAGGAGAAAAGGGGGAGGGGTGAGGGACTTTGAGAGGATAGGCAGAGAGAAGGTAAAAGAGCATGATGGAAGTGAAAAGGTTGAAAGGGAGAGAGAGAGAGAGAGAAAGAGAAGAGACAGAGGGAGACTAGGTGGAGGAGAGAGAAAGACAATGAGCAGAGAGACAGAGGAAGAGAGGTGGAGGAGAAACAAGTCAGAGAAAAAGAGACACAAAAAGAAAGATGAAAGAGAAACAATAGTAACATAGTAGTCAAAGCCTTGAATGAAAGAGAAAGTGTAGGTAGGTGAGCAAAACAAGAATAAAACCAGAATACACTTGCAAGGATAATCAAATCAACAGCCTCTTGACAAACGTGATGGCAGAACCAAAAAACCTCCTCAATCATTCTCAGCCTAACCAGATGTCGACCTGTGGCCTGACAAAAATAAGCCAAACAATCACATTCTCACCAGGAAAAAGCCAAATGAAACGGCACCACATTACTGCTTAATATTCACATCGAGAGGACAAAAAAAGAAAAAAAAAAAAAAAAGAAAACAAAAACTATCCATACTGACGGAGTTTGCAAGCGACCCACATAATGTTGCAAGTTCAACATTTCATGTTGCAAGTTCACGACAATCCTCCACTTTCCCGCAAAATTTAATTACAACCTTCATTAATTAGGATTAACAGAGTGACCATGGCCCGCGGACTCAGATGAATTAGAATTGTCGGCGTCACACTCACTCACTCTCTGCTGACGTCAAAATCATTTTAATATATCATTTATAACTCAGTAATTAACCCTGACAGTGCAATCGGATACCCCACCCCCCACCCCACACACACACTCACACACACTCACACACACACACACACACACACACACACACATACACTCACACACACTCACACACACACACACACACACACACACACACTGCACCCCAGCCTGCCCCTCACCACACCAGTCAGGAAAATAGCCGGGACCCCCCATCTCTCAGCAGGAGATCTTGCTAATGTATTTTTAAGAGAGATGGTTCATGTCACTCTGTCAAATGTCCCCCCCACCTCCTAATCACTTTCCCATAATCCCATCCGCAAGTGCCATCAAAGGCTCCTCCATCACGCTCTAAACCATGCCACTGATCAATATTAATCGCCATGCTGGTCTACTTCTGCACCCTCAGCGCTGTCTGGCTGGCTGTCCCTAAGTGGTCTCGCTACTTAAGAACTTAAGGAGGTGGCCCGCGCAGGGCACAGGACACATGCGCTAGAACGGCAGAACCAGAACCAGACCTGTCTGGGTCAGACCTGAGTTGGATATGGGCCAAAACCATGCTGGACTCACGGCCTGCCTGAGGTGCGGCCTCTCTCTACATAAAGAGTTAATGATAACATATGATATGCCCACTCACCAGAACCGGACCCTTCTGGAGTAGACCTGGGCCACATAAAGGTGAGCTTGGTGAGTTTAGTGTGACGGTGGAGGAGCTGTCTGCTGGCTCTGCATGGGGTAAAAATGGGCATCTCTGTGGCTCCGGATTTACAGGAGGGGTACTTAGCACACTCTCCCTTTCTGAACTTGTAAACAGGGTACGTTGCGTCTGGAGAGAGAGAGAGGAGAGGAGAGAGAGAGAGAGAGAAATAGAGAGAGAGAGGGAGAGAAGGTGAAAGATAATCAGCAGGAGTAAGAGAGAAGGCAGGGATGGAGAGAGTAAAAGAGAGAGGGAGAAAGGTCAAAAAGAGATGAACAGATAGAAGATGATAGAGAAAGAGAATGAGGAAGTGGTAGAAACAGAAAAAGAGGTGAATAGACAGAGGATGATACAGTGACAGAAAGAAAAGGAAGAAGGGAAAGGAAAGAAAGGAGAAAGACAGAGAGAGCAGAGGCAGAAAGAGAGAGAGAGAAAGAAGAGAAAGAGAGAGAGAGAAAGGAGAGAGGGGTGGAGACAGAAAGAAAGAGAAAGGAGAGTAAGGAGAGAAAGAAGAGACAGAGCGAAAGAGAGAGGGAGAGAGAGCTGGCAAGCGGAGGAGGGCAGGGGCCGGCCGGGAGTCAAGAGTGAGTCAGAGGAGAGGAGAGGAGCTGCAGCCGGGAGCCTGAGAAAGCCGTGGGAGAGAGCAGGCATCAGCAACACCACCGCCACACACACACACACACACACACACACACCACTCATAGATATACCAATGCTGACCACACATAAACATATACACACATAATTCCGGTCACACGAACACACTCACTCACTCACTCACTCTCACTCACTCACTTACACACAAACACACACACAGACTTGTACCACTTATACACATTCTAATGCTGACTACACACTAATGGACACACACAACACACACACTAATGGAGACCACACACACACCACATACCACTCGAACACACACACACACACACACACACACACACACACATTGCTCATACATACAGAGATGCTGACCACACATAGGCTAAACGTAGGCTACACACACGCCAATACTAATCACAAACTGATCCCTGATCACACGTCACACACACTCACACAAACCTCTCTCACACACGCACACATGCTGACAATGGCACAGATACGATAACTCTGAAAATACTCCCATACACACTGGCACTGACCTCACATCAATTAACTATGGTCACTCCATCCTGTCCAGGCGTCCCAGAGTCCTCACACAGACAATCTGAACAGTCCTTGAATGGACAAAGAGAATTAAAGGAAAACAGCCATCTCCAGCCCCTATTCCTGTTGTTTGAAGTCAATGAGTGCTCTCAGTAGGAAAACACAATGAAAAAATTATATATACTGTTAACTGAATAGTGGACTAGCAGCCAGCAGTCAAAGCCACACATTGGAGGAAAGTTATTCTTCAATTGCCCCCGCTGGTTAGCTTTAGCTAAATGGCCAGAGGAACGTTAAATTGAAACAGAGCTAACTTGCCCCCTTTGATTAGTTTTAGCTAGATGGCCAGAAGAACGTTAAACTGAAACAGAGCTAACTTGCCCCCATTGGTTAGTTTTAGCTAAATGGCCAGATGTCTCCATTAATTCAGGAGTAGGCAAGAGTACGGAGTAGATCTCCACGAGTAAAGTCTTCACATCTTCACTCTCAGCTACTGACAGCTGTAGCTGTGGCGATAACGCAGAAAACACCTCCTTATTTTTGAAGAGGTGCATCATGGGAAGACTCCAGCCAAGGACAGGGTGAGCTGAAAGATAAAGGATGTTTTCAGGCACCGCTGAGGCAGGTTGGACATGTAATTGAACGTGTTTACAAATTGTTTTTGGCACGTCTGTGTCAGCGGGGCTTGGGGAAACCATCATGGCTGTCAGTATGAGCTGATCATGAGCCTGATGAAGAACAGTCTGGGGGGAGACAGGACAGCTGTGACAGATGAAGTTATAACATACAAAAGATTTAGAGCAGAAATGTACAAAAAATGGAGTGATACGTGAGAAAGAGAGAGAGCAGCAGGATAAGAGACAGACAGACAGAGAGAGAGAAAGAGAGAGAGAGAGAGTATGTATTGGAGAAAGAGGGTGATAGAGGGATAGATTGCAGAGAGAGACATTGCAGAGAGGGTGAGAGATTGCACAGAGAGACAGCAAGAGATAGAAGAGAGAGAGAACGATTGCAGTGAGAGTGTCATGGCTGCAGAGAGAGAGAGAGATTGCACAGAGAGAGAGATAGAGTGAGAGAGAGAGAGAAAGCGAGAGAGAAAGAGAGAGAGAGAGAGAGAGAGTGTCATGGCTGCAGAAGAGATGGTCATCCATGTCTCACAGTCTCTGTTAAATGTCTCCGGGAGGCGGGAACAGAACACTAATCACATCCTGACCGGATGGCCTTGTCTATGGCCACACTCCCTCTCTCACACACACACACACACACACACACATAGTGTCCCAGGGATGCAGCGGAACTAACCTTTCACTGCGTCATCATCCTGCCCTCGGGGCTACCCTCCAGAGGCTGAGCTGGATGAGAGACACTGATAATAAACAGAGAGAGAGAGAGAGAACATTACCAAATGAACACTATGTCCCAGTCAAATGTATAGAGAAGGAGAAAGAGGGAGAGATAGGAAGATAGGCACCCTCTTTGCCCCCCGCCCCCCCACACCCACACACACACCACACCCCCCAGAGATGCAGAAATGCCCAAATGTCCGTGGTCTCATGTGTGTCCTGTGCTTGTGAGGGAGTTGGTGTGGAGATGCAACTGCTGCTGTTGATGACGCTGCTGCTGATGCTGCCAGTGCTGACAGCTGAGCCTGGAGGATGTGATCAGAAACACAGAGAAACCAGAGTCCTGACACAGAGAGCACACACTACACAGTGCCCTGTCATGGTAGAGGAGCGAAGCTTAGGTTAACTTGCTGCATTAGCGCCTGGGAGATAGGTAGTATGTACTGCCTTAGTTCCAGGGAGATAGGTAGTATGTACTGCGTTAGCGCCAGAGAAATAGGTGGTATGTACTGCCTTAGTTCCAGGGAGATAGGTAGTATGTACTGCGTTAGCGCCAGGGAAATAGGTAGTATGTACTGCCTTAGTTCCAGGGAGATAGGTAGTATGTACTGCGTTAGTTCCAGGGAGATAGGTAGTATGTACTGCGTTAGCACCAGGGAGATAGCCTGTGTGTACTATGTTAGCGCCAGGGAGATAAGCAGTGTGTGCTGTAAATAAACCATTCCAAGGAGCAAAAGAAGCACGGAGGTCACTTTTTCTTGAGAATGTCCATCCAAACAGGACATTCAAATTCCCTGATCACCAACTGATAAATTACCAACTGATGAATGAATGAATCAATCAATCAATCACTGAGTTAACCAATCAATCAGTCAATCATTAGTGACTGATAGTTATATGGAAACCTAGAGGATGGACAGCTGAATGGTTGAATGTACATCACTGGTCAGTTAATGGCTGACCCTTCACCACCACCACCAAACACTGTACCGTGATGGACTGCACCTCATACTACAAGTATGTGACACAAATAGAATGAGATATCAACGTCCATAAAAGCCACAGTCACTAGTCTTTTCATTCTGTATTCCTCTTTTTTCTCACGCCCCCCCTCCCCACCACACGCACACACGCACACACACGCACACACACTCCACGTATGCCTATATGTCTATTTGTGAGCTCTTTGTACTGTCACAGAGTTATTCATATCATACTGGTCTACTTGTTTTACAACTCCATGCGTTCGGGCGAATCCTGGCAGAGAGACGGGTGAATATAACCTATTACTCATGTTAGTTACCGCACATTTGTGGCAGTCATGCAAGCCTAGCGCCTCGTCACCGCATACCAATCAGCTGTCTGAGCATTCACCGCGCAACTGATGGTATTTTACTGAGAACAGACAGGCGCTGCTACTTGGAATTCGTGATCTAAATTGACCGCAATTCCGATTGGCACTCTCGAGAGAAAAAAAACGCAAAAGGTGTGGAAGTCCAGAGACTAGCTTCTTGAAGACACACAAGGACACAGCTTTATTTTCTCAGTCTTTAGACCTTGAATAACGAGGCTTTTAAATTGTAGTACAGTGATGTAAGTATTGCACTTCAATACTTTTGTTCTCATCAGTTTTCAGTGTCGTCGCTTTGGCGTTTAAGTAGCAACAAGTCCCCTGAGAACTTTGCTTTGCTTGGGAAAGAAATGATAAGAAGCCGCGGAAAAAAACTCGTTTCTTACCTGATGCCAACCCATCTCCACTGGACAGAGACCAGTCCGCAAAGTTGAGAATATACTGCTGTTGATTTGTGTAAGAAAACATCATGCAAACAATAGCAGCTGTTCTAATGTGGTCACCCAACTTTTTTAACTGCACATTTTGTGCCGTTATAACTTCAGGGAAAGAGATGCAGTTTATACAGAAGTCAATGTGGTCAGTTGAGCTCCCTTACAAAACTTGAGCGCCTTCGCTGATTTCAATCACGTTAGATCACTAACGGTGTGTATGTGTGTGCGTATGTAGCCTATGTATGTGTGTGAGAGAGAGAGAGGGAGAGAGAGAGCATTGCGTAAATCTGTATAGAGCTTTTCGGTAAATCGCGGCTGGTTGCTATTTGTCCTCTCTGTCGAGCCGCCACAAGGTGTTAGACAGTTTAAGCACGCGGATATTGCAAGGGGTTATTAGACTCGTAAGTCACCCAACTGGTGGGCGATCAACTGAGTGCTGTTGAAGTTCTCGTATGATGACTTCAAACAAGACACATTACCTACCAGCATCTGTTGGAGTGAGTGGATTTTAAAGCAGTTCTAGCTCCCGGACCGCATAAGGGAAAATGGTAAGTGGCTTGGAAACATTCTACAAACAGGAATAATCACACCAAAGCAAGGCTATGCTTGTGATTAAAGGGCTGGATTTCAACCACATATTAGGTTACATGGATAGGTGGTTTCCTGTTTATATGTGTGGGGCCACTGGCACTATTTTGAAGTTGTTAAATGGACATCGCTTGTTATACAACTTTTTAATTTTGATATTTGATGTAATCATTATGTCGTTAAACATTCACAGTAAGGCATGCCAACCTATACAGATATGTAACTAAATAAACCGGTTGTCCTGACTGTTGTCGCGAAATGCACCCAGTTTTGGACAACGCTGTTTGTTGGCAAGGATAGACATAAGAAAGATCTTTATGATTTGTATTGAATAAGAATTTGTCACTTCCTAGTACGTTGTCAAAGAAAAGCAACATGTGTAGCCCTGCAGGTGCATGTGAGCCCCGTAGGTCCTTAACGCGGCAGGGACACGCAGGGAACTGTTGCCGTATGATCTGGACATAGAGACAACTACCTTTGGAAATAAGTGATTCTTTTGATAAGAAAATAGACCGGTCAGCATGTGATCAAAAATTAACAGGACGGGCTTGGCAAGGATATATTCACGTGACAAGGCGTGGGGAAGCACTAGACTAGGGCAATATCAAGTGGCACTTAACGAAAGTATAGATTTTTGCCCCGTAGTAACCTTAGCTGTGGTATGATTTCAGCACGTTGGACAGAGGCACCGGAGTCGCTGAGCCCAGCGGACTAACACGGATTGGGACGCCCATCGCATTTTCCGTTTTGCAGTTCTTTTGCCAGCTAGGAAATTGTTCTACTTTTTCTTTTTCCCTTTTTTCTCTCATAAACGCTTGCCGTGGGAGCCCTGAGGTCAAAAACAAAAGGGGAGAAAGAGCCGGGCGCCTAGAAGCCTCCTTTACTTTGCGCTCGGAGTTCTATCGCCTCATAGAGCATGTGAAAGTTGAAATCTTAGAGCTGGCTGCTGTAGGGTGCGCGTGCTTTGCAAGCTCCACTTGGTGTGCAGCGTTAACTTTGGGAAATGCAAGCGTTGGTCTTGGAGATCTAACCACTGATAGTGGTTGTCAGCTTTTAAAAAGGTAAGAACTGCTTCATGGATTTGTTTTTGTTTTTTTTGTTTCTAATAATCTAATATCGCTAACAAGGTTGTCGGTGTAGTCTCGCCTCATTTGTCATGGCGGATGTAGTTAGCGGACCTCAAATTGAAGTTTGATTGCGATTATGAAAACATGTTGTCACGCTTTCGTGAATTCCCTGACGTTGGACTCTGCTGGTGTCAGTTATCCATGAAGGCATCGGACTTAAAAAATAAAACAGTGAACTTTGGATAATCTAACCTTATAAGATATGCAGGTAACCATTATTATCAGGATTTCACTGTTTTGGATTCTTATCGTGTGCAAACGTTTAAAAAGTTATATTTGAAAGGCATCCAGGATCATGAATGACTTGTTTATCATTTAAATCAACATTATCGTTTGCTCGTTTATTTGGTGGCAGTTTAATGAAAAATTGTGTGAGAAAAGTTATTCTTATGGACCATACGTTTGTAAGTTCGCTATTGAAAATTGTGTTTTAAGTGCTTGTCGATCGGGGCATTCTTCTTATTTGACGACGACTGCTTGCGGAATCCCGGGCTTTGTACATGGAACTTATGCGCAATACCCTCGCTTCGCTCCGGTGGCACAATAATGGTGCATGTCTTCAATAAAATATAAGTATCAGTTCCTGATCGTAGTAGACTACATCGTGGTTCTATCTATCTATCTATCTATCTATCTATCTATCTATCTATCTATCTATACATCTATCTATCTATTAGTCTATCTAAAATCTAATCTCCTTTCAATTCATCATGCCTATTTGTTAGTCCATCACTACCATTGTTAAACCGTCGGGGTAATGTGTTTGGTAAATTGATTTGTAAGTGGTGCAGGCAGCCGTATCGCTGTAATCGCTTCTGTAACAGCTCCCCCAGCCTCCGTAAGAGCGGATATATATGGTTTGTGTTTTTACTACAGTCCGCTCGCTCTCCTCCGTTTCATTCATCCCGAACCGCACTACGCCGCGAGCACCACCTGCTCCCCCCTTTTCATCCGCGCGCGGCTCACTCAGCACACCAACAGTAGGAGATCACTTCCACTCGCTAGAGATAACATTTCCCTTTAAACAAATGTGAATTGTATGACCAAAATAGCCGGGAGAGGACAACGGGATGGCAGAGACACTGTCTAAATAGAGCCTGCGGAACCAGTGTTAGGATAGGCGTGGTTAGATATTGCCAAATGTTATGGCCGGGTTAGATGAAGCTACAGATAAGATTGCTAGATAAGCCCGGGCTGAATGCTCTGCATGGGGCTCTGTGGAGGGAGAAAGGAGAATACCTCGCAAGATCTGGCAAAAAACTAAAGACGTCAGCTTTTTGTTAAGTCTGCGAAGAATCGTTTCTGACTTTTGCGCCGACTAAGTTCTAGAAATTCGTCTCGGTTGCCGAGGAGGAAATGGAGGATGCAGCCTGTGTCCATTTTTTCTTTGTATCCGCTCCTGCTCCAAGAATTTGATTTCAGAGCGAAGCAATAGCATGGCAAACAGCCTGAAGAAAACCCCAAGATATCAACGCCCACAGGCGTTTTAAACTGTGATCTGACCCACCAGGCGGAATACATTCAATGCATCAATTATCTGACTGTTTGTTTGTTTTCTTTCTTTCACATCTATTGACTTCACCTATTTCGTCGTCTTCTCTAGACTCACATGCTTAGTGCTCTGTTGATAACCAGCAATGAGCGTTTGTAAAAGTGTATTTTGCCAGACAGAAAGATACAAGGTGATGAAACCGATTCTTTTTGCTGCAGCTTACCTTTTGATGAGTGTAAATTTTCAACAGTTGTTATATCAAAGACAGCAGATTTTACGTCAGAATATTATTATTTCTGACAACTTCGTGTTATTGTTCATATTATTATTACTATTGCAGTGATTTAATTATAATGGTTGTCATTTCAAAAATAATTTATCCTTTGACGCACCAAACGAAAAGTCCGTTATTTGAATGAAATCGTTATCTGAGCGCTGTTGTGCAGTGATTCACGACCGATTAGATCTGCGACAAATTAAAAATGTGTTCAGTGACGCTTACTGACATGCCTAAACATTCTATGTTAATGCTCAGTGAGGTCTATGGACCATTCTACTTTAGATTTTTTTAATATTTTGGGGCTTTTTTGCCTCTTGGAAAAGCATAGTTTTTTTTCAGGGAAAGACAGGGCGAGACGTGGGTTTATGATGTGGGTGTGGGCGCGAGGGGGAGGGGAGCAGAGGCGAGAGGAGGGGGGTGTGGGGGGTGGCACGACACACTTTGTATGTATGAAGGGTTTTTTATAGAACTTTCTGCAATGTACGTCATCGGATCAGTCCATAAATGGGGTTGTGTTGTCTTACCGAGAATCTCCCTCTTCGGCCCCCCTCTCCGCACTCTCAGCGCTGCAGAGCTGGGGTGGGCGTCAATAACAAATCTGAAGATGGTAGGTTTCATTAGAAAATGACACGAAACATTATCGTGGTATCCTGTTTTTATAGTTTAACGGCTAATTTGATTCCTGAGGAGTGATGAGCGAACGATTGTGGTGGAATATGCTTTGTCGGTTTGAAAAAAAAAAACTTGCTTCGTTCACCAAGACAACTTAATTAACTTTTAAAAGATATACCGAGTTATTAATCGGAAGAATTTCATTATTCAGTTGCGTGCGTTTTGAATTAAGTCATATTAAACCAAAGCCCCGTGGGAAATTACGAACCCGAATGGTATCTTAGCCTATAAAGCAATATGAGTCAAAGAATCTATAGGATTAAGAGACATATAATAAGGCAGCAATAGTTAAATAATAATAATAATAATAATAATAATAATAGTAATAATAATAATAGTAGTAGTAGTAATACAGGAGGACTATACAAAACGAAAGTATTATTTCCATTTAAATATGTCATATGATCACTTCAGTATACCAATGCAATCTATGCAAATGTTTTAATTTTTTTTTTTACTCCTCATAAATATATAATAGCGAGAGGTTGGTCACGCGGCACAGACAGACCGCTTAACGCTTCATCGCACGTGTAAAACAGGGCATTACGGAACAATTGGACCCCTGTCCGAGGCACTGCTCTGGACTTGACCGGGTGCCTGGGGGTGTTCACGCCGGTAGCCTACTAGAAAGGAGCGACCAGGTGTGGGGATGACAGGGTTGGCATGAACGGTGACCAAGAAATGACACTCTTCTCGGCTGATGGACATGACGCGTATGATTCAAGTTGTGTGTGTGTGTGTGTGAGGTGTGTGCGTGTGTGCGTGAGTGGGTGCGCGCGCATTCGCGCGCCAGCCAGCGGGTTCCCGCACAGGGGGGCAACATCGGTGCGGCTGTGTGGATTTATCACTGCGCTGAAGTGTTGACTTTTTTGCTGTGAAGCCATGAATATGCAAATGAACTGTGTTAATGTTTTCCTGCATATTTATAAGTGTGGCTGCTCATTTGTTGTTGTATTGTAATAGGCTTTGTAATTATGTTTGGATTTCAGTGTGTGTGACTATGCATGTCTGTGTGTAAATGTGTGTGGGAATCTAGAAATGACCATCCTCTGAATGCTACCCTGACCTCCAGTGTTAAGGCTGGGTCATACTGAGGTGTGTGAATGTGTGTGTGTGTGTGTGTGTGTGTGTATGTGAGTGTGTGTGTTGCTGGGGGTGGGGGGGTTGCTGCTTGCTTTCCCACCCTCCTGTGTGTTTAGCGCAGTGATATAAAGCCGAGCGCCTCTCTCACTGAGGCTGCCGTGTCCGCCTGCCCTCCCTATCTATCGGAGGAGCTCACAGCTCAAGCGAGTGAGCGAGCACTAAGATTTAGTTTTGGTGCCTGGCAACAGACACGCCACAAAAAGCAGCACTCAAACCAAACTGGATTTGCCTTCAACTTCCTGGTATGTAAGGGCTCTTGGCTGAACATCCTATCTATCTATCTATCTATCTATCTATCTATCTTAGTTCTTGTATGGATGCTGGCACATGTTCCTTTGGAAATATGGAGAACCCTGGATTTGTGAATTTGTTTGTGTGTGACTGTGTTTGGTGTGGACACACTTGTTGGCATGCTGATATTCTCTCAGACTTGAGTCGTCAAACTTGTCATTGGTTACATTCAGCTACTTGCGCAGCAGGTCTAATGGCAGAGAGATGTTTGGATCATCATCAGGATCATCTTGAACTGATGTTGATACGATGATGGGAATGGCTTTGTGATTTTCTGCCAGTCACACCGCCAATGCTGAACTACTGCCGGTATGCAAAAAACATGTAAAGCTCTCCAGATGCTTTGCTTTGCCTAGCAGTGACCATGCCATGATCCACAACGCTTTGATTGTGTAACCAGTTGCGTCCAGACCTTCACAGAACTTTTAAGAGAGCAGTTAACAGATGCCTTAACTTGCACACTGCTGTTTCACTGTCACATAATTACATTGCATTAGATTGTGTGTGTGTGTGTTGGAGCTTGTGTGTGTGTGTGTGTGTGTGTGTGTGTGTGTGCTTGTGCATGTCATAACATAGAGGATCTAGAAGAAGACTGTGTTAGAATAAGTTACAAAGGCAACACGCGGAGAAGACATGACCAGCCTACAAATTATGCATATGTGCACACTACACGTATGGTTCTCAGGAACATGGCTGAAGCCATGGAGAGGCTGAATTACCTGTGCGAGAGAGAGAGAGGGAGAGAGAGAGGGAGAGAGAGAGCACAAAGACCTTCTGCAGAGCTGGGAGCACAGGTCGGAAGGATCCATTACCCCAACAGGAGGTGTACACCACTAAGGATAGATTACTGCTGGCTGTGCTCAGTATATAAGGAGGGGGGAAATGTACCGTATGGTGCGTGTATGTTTCTGTGTGTGTGTGTGTGTGTGTTGTGTGTCTAGTGCGCGTGTGTGTTTGGCTGGGTGTATGTGCACCTACACTAACAGTTTGGTTCATATTCACAGTATGTGTGTTTGAGTATGAAGGTGAATGTGTATGTGTGTGTGTGTGTGTGGTAATGTATGTGTGATGTCAGCCTTTGACGCAATCAGGTAAACCTGTTGCAGTTGTGCTCATTCTTGTCGGAGTCAAAATGGAAGAGATCTGTGATCCATACTGATTTGTGCACGCGCGTGAGAGAGGGAGAGACGAGGCTTTAGTCATAGTCATCACCCTCTCGTCATTCTCTATCCATCTATCCCTCTCTTCTCACCATTCTTTTTTTCTTTTGTATTCAATCTCTTTCTTTTTTGTTTCTTTTCTCTCACTCTCCAATTCCAATTTCCTCCACACCCATCTCTCTCTCTCTCTCTCTCTTCTCTCTCTATCCGTCTCTCCCACTTGTGAATGAGGTGGAGAGGTGTCAGTGTGGAGTCAGGAGTTGGCATGATGGCAACATTGGCGTTTGAGTTCTCTGGACTCCTCTGTGACTCACATATATCAAAACAACTGGAAATGGGCCGGCTCACAGTGGGCTTATTCACACACATACACGCACACACACACGCACACAAATGCACACACACACACACGCACACAAATGCACACACACACATGCACGCACATGCACACACAGATACAAAAACACATACACACACACACAAGGTCAATCAAAGGGAGTTATACACATACATACAAATTATCAATGACAATTACTGATATTCTGTTGATAGAACACTTCTATCCATGTTCCCTATATCTTTCCCTTAGACAGAAATGGAACAGGACAATCAACATCTGGTGCATTATGTATCAGAGATGGGAGCTGGGTAATGTGGGATTGGGTAATGTCGAGCTCCTCTAAGCACAGGGGTGTTCTTATGGCCATATACAAATGTGGATGTCCACTGAATCGAAGGGCCCTCACAGATGCAGGAAACCCGCTGTAAGTGTGTGGAATATTCTGGATGCCAGTGTTTTTTACCCTTGTAATTCCCTCAGTCACGGCATCCAAGGGTGGGTGGCACAGATACCATGGATGCCCAGGGAGGGGAGAGAGAGGCCTTGGCACACAGGCTGGTCGTGCCGTGCAGGACGCGTCTTTGAGAAAGCCGAGGTGACGTCATTAGCGACCCGACCTATTGGATAGAGAAACGGCCATCGCTTCTGACGCCGCTCTGACTCTCTCAACATTCAACATTCCGGAACACTCTGATCAAGGTCTGGGAACTGTAGTTAAGGAGAAAAAAGTGACACAATGATAGAGCAACACAAAAGTCAAGGACAAAGAAGGTGACACTGAAGGATCATTATTTATGTCAGAATAGACTTATAATATACTCATAGGCTGATCTGAACTACTGTACAAGTTATTTGATGACAGAAACTTCATGTCCAAGTGAAAAATCTTTAAAAAAATCAACAGGTCTAGACTCCATGTAAAGTTTAAGTCCCAGTAGACCATTAAACTTAATAATTACAACTGCAATTAGTTTTGATTTTTTAAATACAACCTAAAAGAGATTTTAAAAGAACATTTGAATACACTGTATCGTCATTGTATGGTTATGTGTAAAAGTGAAGTGCCGACCTATGCATGCATATTAGATCTGACACACACACGCACTCACAGGTACACACACCTTACTGTAACTTAAAACAGTATTTCAGGTATTCACGAGTCGGCATGGTAAAGATGAGAATTGCTTTGACGGGATCTCTTCTCTGGAGTGTCTGCAGTTTACAGCCCACAGGAGATAAAATCTGTGGACTTCCTCTGTTTCTTGTCATGCTGACGCTAACAGCATTAATTATTTACATATTGTATACTTTTTTGGAACAGCCTTGTACTATCTCAGGTCTATGGGTGCACCATGACAAGCTTGTTTGCTTACCTTTCCCTTTTTTTGATCACCTCATGAGAAGCTGAGTGATTTATTCATGAATTACCTGCGTGAAGCGGCCTCAGTGTGGTGTGTGTATGTGTGTGTGTGTGAGAGAGAGAGAGAGAGAGAGAGAGTGAGTGTGTGTGTGAGCGAGAGCAAGAGAGAAGTGCATTTTTTTCTCTTGGCGTCATGTCGCTCAGCAATTGCTGATGCAACTGTTTGTCATCCAGAGTTTGGCCTAACCTCCTGTGATCCACTGGGATGGGCTATATTCATCTTGGCTAGTCCCTAGGAGTTTAGTGTGTGTGTGTGTGTGTGTGTGTAAGAGAGGGAGAGAGAGAGAGAGAGAGAGAGAGAAAGAATTTGTGTATGTGTGTATGTGTGTGTATGTGTGTGAGTGTGGAGATGGAGAGAAGGTGTTTGTGTGTGTGTGTGTGTGTGTGTGTGTGTGTGAATAAATTGAGTGCTGAGATGAAGGGAATGTGTGTGTGTGTGTGTGTATGTGTGCGTGCTTATGACTGAGCAGGTGTGTATCTCCCACGTCCTGCTGGGCCGCGCCTTGCAGGAACCCCCTCCATCTCATTAGCCAGGCTGAGAGTGATCATTCTCATACCGCTGCTCCTCCTGCCTGCATCTGGCTTTGGCCCAGCTCCAGATCCTGTAGCATGGCAAGGGTAATGAGCACTTTCTCACCCCTCCTAGCCCCAAAGCACACACACACACACACACACACAAAGCTAAATCAACCCCTTTGGTGCCAGGCACTTTAAGCAAGGCACTGCTGCCCTTGTGACTACCAATGTGTAATTGCCTTCAGGACATGGGGAGCTGTTGGGAAGCTCCTCCCCCCTTAGGTGTGTTCACTGCGTGATCTTTCAAAACCAGAGACCTGGACGGGCCTGTGAATGACTTTGAGCTGGAGTGAATGAGTTTATGTCTCTCTCTATCAATAACCTGAAGTGTTATTGACCAGAGATTCCGTTAGCACTGCTCAGATGGACCGCTCAGAACCATTGATCTCCATCATAAACCTGTTGACTCATGTGGGAAGACGTTCTTTTGTCTCTCTCTCTCTCTCTCACACACTCAACACACTTTACCTATAGATAGAGGGGGGGGTGCAGCGCCAACATCTGGTGCATTATATCAGAGTTGGGGTGTGTGTACTAGATATGTGTGTGTGGGGGGGGGAGGGGGGTATCTGTCAGGGTGCTGACAAAGGGCTAAGACATGGCAGCTTGTGGAGATCTGTTACTGCCTATCCTCTTGATGTGGCGAGGAGTGCACCAGGTGGGAGAGGGGGAGCGACGCTTACCTTTGAAGCGTACCTTTTCTGTGCTCACAATGATGAAATATCCAATTCATATGATGATCTACTAGCTGTCAGCTGAAGGGGACCAGGGAACTCTAGACAGCTCCATTCAGCAGTGACAAAAAGACTTGATACTGGCCCGACTTACAGCCACAAGAAAACGCCCAAATGACTTGATCTATACAGGAGTTGAAAATATGTTTAATTAAACCCACAGACAGGTGAATAATGTATTCCTTTGATTTATCATTTGTAGTAGTGTGTCACATAGATGGATTTAGAATAAACTATTTGACACAATTATTAGGAATATATCGAAAGCAGTTTTGCCTTTGTCAGGTAAATTACACTGTCTCAGGAGAGCCATCTTTTGTTCAATGCACCCTCTGTGACAGTGTATATAGTTTATTCTCTGTAAAAAAGCGGAGTGCATGTTCAAAAGAAATGTAAACATATGGCGTCGATTCTGTAGAAAGGCAACTAAGCTTAGAATTGAGTTCACTTTGTGGAACCTGCGGTCTTCCCTATGGTCGATTCACTCAACCGTCCGAGGCAATACTAGAACAACTACTTCTAAACCCTCTCTATGCAGTATACGCAGACTCAAATGGAAATGATGGAATAGGTGTATTGTGTGTCGTTTCTGCGTATTTGTGCTATTAGCTACCATGAAGAATTCACCAGACATGCGGTTGAGAACATGGGTGACCAAAGCTGCAAAGTGATACGGTACTGGTTAACTTGATAGCATGGATTATTCTGCATGGGGCAGATCCTCTAAGCCCGGTTCGTCGCCAAACCGGAATACCTATGAAGAAAAAAATTTAATGGATGCACAAAAATAGCACTCTGTTTCAAGCATCACCTGGTACGAACGCATCCAGGATTAGTAAAAGCCGGACGTTGTTTTGTTTAGAATTCTGTACGCATTACGCGCGATGATGTTGAATGGCTGACCGAAGGGAGGGGGTGGGTACGCGGAGACTTTCCGATGTTACTTCAGACTCATGCACTCGACTCGGTTGGCAAGCATCAGCCGGTAGTGGAGTCACATGTTGCAACGTCACACAGGAGTTAGTTAGCCTACTGTAGTTGCGCGCTATGAAGTCGTCATTTCAGGCTCAAGAGGTCTCCGGTCGCGCAACGTCTTGTGTGCTAGCATGCAACCCTTCCGCCTAAACCCATCTGCAAAGGATACGCTCAGTCATGGGAGTCCGTCACCTCAACCATGCAATTTCCACCATCAATAATTTAATCTATTTGCTCCAAAGCTGAAGACACAACTTAAAGCTGACCGGAGAAAACGAAAAGGAAATACAACGAAATAATCTCAACAATTACGCAGAGCGTTCTCCAAAACATCCCAGATGACTCGATCCTGTTGATAGGTCTCCTTTACGGCTGGGCAGTAAGAGGTAGGCTGTGTTGGGCGGTTTTCTCTCACTTTAGTAGTGTGTTCTTTTTTTCTAATCGTGTGAAAGCAGACGGCGGAGTTCAACTAGAAGTAATCAAGTGGTGGACTCGGGAAAGACACCGACTCAGGCGCAGTTTGAAAGAGGGGAGTGAAACCTTATCTTCCCGTTCATTAATAAGAAACGCCGTTATTATGTTGATTGAATTTCTAATGTGCAACAGGAAAGGGGTCAGTGGAGGCAGACTGTTCAATGTTTCTGCTCTTTTCGCTTGAATATCCTAATGAAGTATTTTAAGTCTAGGCGTTAAAAGCATCTTGCTTTATAGAATATTGCCGAATGCGGAATATCTCTGAAAATCCTGTCAGGACACTTTTCTAATTACAATTTACCAATCACCGTCTTCTTAACTAGCAGTTGGTATACTCCAAATCACATCGGTATCGGCATTTCTAGCCTGCAACCTTGACCCATCTAATAAAACATGCGCTATCAGAACTGAAAAGCATTAGTGGAATTTCGAGGAGATTTATGACGAATGCCTGATGGCTTTCTGTCTATACAAGGTACTATAATCAGTCATTGAAGTAACTATCTTCTAGTGCTTGAAGGCTAAACTATGTCTAGTTTTTATTTTGGTGGACTACTCATTAAGACTTTCTTGGAAACTTGAGTCCTTGCGCATAGGTTTACAGGCGTGGAGTGTAGGTCTTCTTTTAAAGAGATGAGGTGAATCTTTGGCATACAAACAAATCCCAATATTGTGAATGGTGATGCAAACTCGTAATGAACTCATGATGTCCGAGATGTGTTTGAGGATCACGGAATATGCAGTGGATGCATGGCTAAATATAGACTTGTTCGTATGTTTCCGTTCCGTATCATTCCAACTATCTAGACCGCCGTGACGATCTAGAAAAGTTCTCCATAGACGGAATCTGAGAAGACACCTCGGATTTCAGAGCAAGACAGAAAGTGCGCTAAATCGTGGGTGATGGAATCGTGACCAACAAAGTTGATAAGACTCGCCCAGTTTAATATAGAGATGAGGGTACATCTATTGGAATAATTGAATTGATCATGCAAGACATTTGACCAGTATTAGCTGAACGTAGGCTATTACGTAGTGAATTTATTTAGAAAATGCATTGATCTGTGGTAAAAGGATCTATGTATAGCTATATTTCTGTTTGTGTAGTTTCTCTTTCTGGACTTGTGTGTGTCGGCAGTTTTTGTTCTCTTATATGCATGTGTGCGTGCGTGTGTATGTATATGTGTGTATATGGTTAACAGACTACAGCTTGTTTGGCCATTGAGCGGGGTTGAGTGTCTTTGAGATTTACGCAGTCAAATGCGCCATCTACCGCATGCACCTTGCAAATTCCGTTAGCTTTTTTTCCATTTGGCTTGTTCTTCAAAGTGAAGCCTAATGCGTTACATAGTCTTCTGCACCCTGTCTCTGTTTGAGATGCAAGAAGAAGTTGATAATATTAGTAATATCTACTTTAGAGTTTTATATCTCGACCTGTTTTATTTTGCATTTTTATGACGAGTGCTGTAATATCAGTAGATCATTAACGTTAAGGCGCGATGTAAACCCACCGGAGGGAGGGGGAAACGGTGCGGAAAACAGTACACAGCAGAGCAAAACACACATTCTGGAAGATGCGTCCAGATCTTGTGAATGCCTGTCCTTTCTCCTATTACGCGAAGACCGGAGCGCAATGAATAAATAATAACAAACCCGAATGTTTAATTTGCGGAGTTGCCCTCACCCGGAGGGACAGCTTTATGCCTCCCAGCTCTCTCAATTAAGCTTAGTGATGCTTTATGCTTTGGTGGTGCTCCGCCATCATCTATTTTTTTAACCCCGAACTGTACCTCTCGGCGAAGGAAGGATCTGCCATTAAACACAGAGGAGTAGGCTATCCGAGTTTAGTCCCCCGTGTGTGTGTGTGAGTGTGAGTGAGTGAGTGAGAGAGTCTAGCCTACGTGCCAGAGAACGCGACGCAGGGGGGTTGGGACGGGACGGGTGTGAATGAGCGAGTCACTAAAAAGGCATCCGAACACGGAATTACTGAATGTGAATAAATTGGAAGTAATAGGGCTATCGGGACTCGCTCTGCAGGAAATTCTCCTATTAGCGCATGATGCAGGCAGCTGTGCGAGATTGATTGTCAAGATACTGTCTGTCACCATGGAAAGGTCCAAAATACACCTTGCAACACTTAGTCTGAAGTCGAAGCTGTGAGGTGCTCTTAACTCTCCAAAATTGTTGCCATGCCTTGAGAGGTTTCTTTACTCCTTTGTCTACCTCATATTGGTCATTAGGTAGCCGTAGAAAGACTGTGAGGCCTGCATGAGGAGAGATCTGAAGTTGCCAAGGGTGACAGTGGAATGAAAGAATGTTCTTATAGTTCCATGTATAGCCTCCAAGTTGTTCAGTATTGCAGGAGATGGCACTTAAGTTTGATAGAAATGATCAGTGGTGCATATGCAGTAGCAGTTCCTCAAAGATCAGGTTTGCTGAGGAAGCATGAGATTTTATGCATGAATTGAGTCAATTTCTTGCTTTTGTTATGTAAATACACTCAGAGTAGAGTTTGTATGGGGATAAATTCTATATAGCCTAGAGTGCCTGAGGATAAACATTGTTCTGCCTCATCACTCGTTTGTCCTGGGATTTGTGTGAATAGCCGAGAGACAGAACAAACAGAGACACAGGGGAAAAGCCGTGCTGAGGTGAAGTGAGCCGGCCTGTCCTGCTTTACCTGCCTGGCTGAAAACAAGTGAGCAGGTGCACACCACCACTTTTCAAATATCAAAGACCATAGACCCATGCCAAACATGAGATCAATCAAACTTTAGCCTCTGGCTAAACTTGGGCAAAACACTCTGTGTGTGTAGATTAATTGGTGCAAACAACATTTTTTGTAGATCATTTTTACCCTTATACACTGTTTTTTTCTGTGTTGTGATAGTGATACAATAGATACCTTGAGGTCAGTGTAGTGTGCCTGGAAAACAGAAAAATGCAGAAATGGATAGCAAACAAAAATGCTTTATGAAGTGAAATGCACCCTTTTGTTGGGCTTTGTAGAACTGTCTGTAGTGCAAATGACAAGTGTGATCTTGTATGTGTCTTTGATGTGCCAGAAGTGTTGAAAACTGGGATTGCTTCACTCTAAGGCTTTGTGCGCTTGTGTGTGCGTGTGTGTCTGTGTGTGTGTGTGTGTGTGTGTGTGTGTGTTAGTCAAAGCCACCAGTGTGTGCAGTTTGATGTGAGAAAAAAAAGGTCTCAGCATTGAGCCTTGGGGGACATCAGCATGGTAAGGATTAGATCCTCGACCATTTGACAGTTAAAACAGCTTTTCAAACTGTGCCAGCTTTTTGTTGGACATAAACCTCACCATCTGTTTGCTGAGGGTATTTCAAGATTGATTGCATGGAGAAATTACTATTGACCATGGCCTTCCTTTATTTGAATATGATAAAATTCTTTTATTTTTTTAATTCCTTCAGAACAGGAGAGGTGATGTGCTGAACTGTCTGGCAAGATGTTCCACATAATTATTGGCAGAAATTGTGACACTCTATATAAATAATCAGTATAACTTAAGATTCATGTCCTTTTACAATGTGAAGCACAGCTGTTGTGTAGAGCTTTAGGTTTCTACTCTTGATGGGAATGAAGCAGACTTGGTTATTCTGGCTGAGTCCCAAAGCGACACTGTGACTCGTGTGGGCAAGATTGCGTCTTAACAGGCGGTTGTGTGAGAGCATGAGCCATATTGATTGCCTTGATGGGAACAGGAAACAGGCGAGAAATAAATAAATAAATAAATAAAGTTTGTTGCTCCCTGCTGTGTGCAGGAGACTCATTCAGGACGACTGGCGGTATGATTGGTGCAAGATGAGTAGACCTGCCCCCAAACGCTCTCCTCTCCTCTTCTCCTCTCTCGTCTTCTCTCTTCTCCCCTCCTCACCCCTCCCATCAGACTCATCCTCCCCACCTACCCCTGTCATTCAGCCCCCCAAGGGAGACGGCCAGAGACGTCATCAGGGTTGTTATGCTGCGAAATGACGCGGCTCTCAACGCCTCCCCTCCCCTCTCCTCTTGTCTCCTCTCCTTCCCTCTCTCTCTCTCTCTTTTATCGTTCATCTCCCCATGCAAGAAAAAACTGTTCATTTCTTCCTAGTACTACAGTAGCAAATGGGAGATCATTTATCAGTATCTTCTACCTAAATGCACAGTCACCACACAACATGCACCCCATGCATTAGCCTATAGACAGTAGATCTAAACCATTGGTGGGGTAATGGATATATTTACATTTGGTACATTTGGGGTTCAGATGTCGGCTCAGCATCTTTTCTCTCTTAAGTCAATTTTAATGCTCCAAAACTGTGTTGTCATAGAGGAAAACAGATGCATTTTCTTCCTCTTCTAACTCTTATCTTATCCTTCCTTTGAGGTTTTCATTGTCTGTAACAGTGTTGATTACTTGCAGTAGCAAACCTAAACATCATTCCTATGTTTGTCTCACCATCTACATTAATCAGGACAAAACACACACACACATACAGAGGTCACTCATGTCTCTGGTTTGGAGATGAGGCGTTGTGTATCTAGTGAGGAGAGCATCATAACACAAGTGACCGTTTATACACCTGTATTCTGAGACCCCAAACTGTCCAACGTCACTCTTTAATAATGAAAAAGAGATGTGCACAAGTTTTTGGCAACTCCTCCAAACAAGCCCAGACTTGGAGAGAGAGGGGGGCGGGGTGACAGATGTTTGCTAATTGGGTTGTCTGTGGAAAGTGGGGCAGCCACTGGGCTACATTTGTGTGAACCAAGCAGCCAGTTTGAGGACGTTTTGGACCTGAGTGTTTTAAAACGGGAGGGGATGCTGGGCCGAGCTCGAGAAGGCGTCCCAATTACACTTAACAGCTCAGGAAAACCGCCTGAATTCTCTCTCTCTCTCCCTTCTCTCTGTCTCTCTCTCTCTCTCCCCCCTCCTTTCCTCATCTCTGTACTCCACTCTCAGAACCCAAGTTCTTCAGAGACTTTGTTGAGCTGGGTATTTTTGTAAACGATTAATGCTGGTAGTTGCTGATGAGGTAAAAACCTGATCTCTTTTTTTCCACAGTCTAATGCACCAGATGTTGGCATAGGCAGGGCAGGGCAGGGCAGGCAGCCGGGCAGGAGGACAGGCAGGCAGGCGAGCGGACGAGCAGGCAGTTTTCATGCTTGTATGACCCCGCATTTGCACATTCTGGAGTCTCCTTTATCTCATTAGGATTGATTGAGGCATCAGAGCTGTAAGCGGTTGGTCTGAGTGAGTGAGTGAGTGAGTGTGTGACTGTGTGTGTGTGTGTGTGTGTGTGTGTCTGTTCGTAAAGAGAAGCAAAGGGAGAGAGAGAGAGAGCATGTGTATGTATATGTGTATTTTTTGAAGGTTGTTTGTACAGAGGATAGAGAAAAGAAGCCCCTGCTGCCTTTCCCGAACATGTGTGAAACATGTACACACACACACACACACACACACACACACTCCTTGAAGACCAACGCGTCAGAGAGCCCAGGGACGCGGCTCTCATTAAGCAGAAGGATGTGAGATTCTGAATCGAGACCGCGGGACTCCCAGGCTGCCTATTTATAGCACCCGTAT
The DNA here is from genome assembly GCA_015244755.2 of Tenualosa ilisha. NCBI lineage: Eukaryota > Metazoa > Chordata > Actinopteri > Clupeiformes > Clupeidae > Tenualosa > Tenualosa ilisha. Next base: position 58,646 of record PYXC01002155.1, read on the forward strand.
CTCCATGGCGGTCGCCGTGGCGCTGGCAAATCACAGCCGTGGCCCCAGACACCAATTAAGAAGGAAACAAATGCCTTTTAGGCGAGGCGTGGCCCCCACGCTTGCCTCTCCTGCCCCGCTGCGCCATCCCACGCAACGCCGCTGCCCAGGGACCCGCACCATCTCCAAACCCGATGAGCTCCTCTCCTCTCCGGCCACCACAAGCGGGGAGAGGGGGGGAGCCTAGGGACGCCTCACTGTGCATGGAGGCTATTTTTAACACACGCATACACACACACACACACACACACGTAGGCGCGTGCATTCACATTCACACTCCCCTTTTCTGTGGAAGAGGAGAGGGGCAGAGCTGGGTTGTTACGTTCTCTTTTGGAGTGTGTGTGTGTGTGTGTGTGTGTGTGTGTGCACGAGTGCGCGTTCCTCTTTTGCTCCGGTGTTTGTTGCGACGCATTCCCCAGCGGAATGCACTGGGTGCATTTGTTGTTTTCTGCCGTTGTGGGTTGTTGATCACGGCACATGGTGGCGGGGTGAGGTGTGGCGCAGCGTGGTGCGGTACGGTCCGATAGGGGATGCCCACAGTCGCGCTGGACTGCCGTGACTCTTAGTGGGGCTTCACCGAGGTAAGGCTGCTTCTCCTGGAGCAAGGCAGAGCAGGGGGACTTTGTGTTTGTTTGTGTGTGTGGATGTGTGTGCGTATGTGTGTGTTATTGGACATAGGCTGTCCAATTCACATCTGATTCAGCTCATTGGCAAAAGCACAAGGGCTTAGAATGAAACAGCATCTCCGTTTTCTCGTTTCTCTCTCCCTCTCTATCTCTCTCTCTTCTCTGTTCACCTCTCTCTCTCTCTCTCTCTCTCTCTCTGCATCAGTCTCTCTGTGCACTCTCTAATGGCGAAATATAGCTCTGCAATATTCCCATGTTCTAAGTAGACCATCTCCATCGCCCTCATCACAGCTGCGGTTCTATGACTGTGGAACCCTGTACCGGGGTGGGAGACAGAATGAGACAGATTGAGAGAACCTGGATGACAGGCACACGCCACACTGTTTGCCTGCCATTCATAAAAGACTAGGGAATGCTGAGCTCTTGTTTTCATAATCAAACACTCTCTGTCCCCAAAATGAACACTTGAGAGTGGTGCAGAACACTTGTTGTTTATTATTACAGATCAATTACTGTAATTGAGTCAAATTCTGTTGCTCGGTAATTATAATTGTGCATATATATATAAGTGTATGCTGAAGGTGGTTCTGAAACTAAGGTCAGTGGTATAAGATGGATGACCAGTTCTTTGTGTCATGTCTTGTTTCTGAGCCCCTATTTTTAATGTTGGGCTCAAATGACGGACCATAGCCACAGATGGCTCGTGTGGGGAAAAAAAATTGCAAATGAAGGTGTATTACAGGTCCATGTTCACCATAAATGGCCAATTTATCTGTCTCCACTTATGTCTTGTATATTTTCTCTGTAATCTTCTGACTAAGAGTAATTGAACGACAAGACATCTGTCTCCGTGGTTCAACATCTAAGATAACAAATGTCATCATCATCATCATCATCCCGCCAATGTGTTTTGAGTGATGTCATATCCTGTGCTTGATTGCCTGTGCTGGTGACACCAGCCAGATCATACAGACATCTTAGCCAGTTGGGAGAGTTCAGGGACATCATGTTGTGCAGTCTCCTTTCCTCTCAGCACCTCTCTACTTTTCTCCTTTTCTGTCTTTCTTTTTCTCTCTCTCCTCTCTACTTAAAGTCACACATAAATAAGCGTGTGTCATAGCAGGACTACACTCATTATGTCCTCCTGACTTGCGCTAACCAGCAACAGAAAATACCCCCCTGTTGTGCATTTGGACGTCTATGCATTTCTATTTGAAAACACACATATTTGGCCTGTGGCTTCATAGAGTGGATGTATCTGTGCAGTGTTAGTTATGAGAGTAGAACTGCCTCTCAACACATGGATGCTTGCAGTATTGTGTGAAGCATGAAAGCAATGCTTATTACTTGCTTAAAACAATTAGAACAAAGTTAGAACTGGCCTTGGGTTGATCGTGACTGGCCTTTGTCTATGACAGATCTGTCAGGTGAGTGTCGACACAGTAGGCTGGCATGACCCGTCAGAACCCACTGGATACAGGAATAGGAATATGGGCACAGCCCACACCAGGTTGGCACGTCTGAGTACTGGAGAAGGGTGGCATGGCGGCGTTGCTAAGGGTGGCACAGGGGGTGACGGGTTTCAGCAGGGGCTGAAAGCAAAGGATCATGGGAGTCCCAGGGGCAGGGTAGGGGGCTAGGTGAGGCACTTTAATGACACCTTGCAATGCCTATATGTGGCAGCACCTCACACATTGCTGATGCATGGAGCTATTAATGCACTCCCCTAAGGCTGCTGCAATGGGTGTCTGAGAGAAGGAACACAAATAACAAAGAGGTGGGGTACATATACACATGAGCACTTGCACACACACACACTTTCAATACACGTGAGAGATGCACTGTGAGAGATGTGCAGTTGCAGGTGGACTCACACAGGTGCAACATTTCCTCAGTTGAGGGCATCATTGTGTGTGTGTGTGTGTGTATGTGTTGGGGTTGGCATCTCCTTTGTCTTATTTTTTTGCATAAATAACAAACTCAGTCTGTTAAACTCGGCTTGGTTTAAGAACTAATGACTTGCGTATAATAACTGAGATGAATATTGATGGATTATTTAGCTGGAATTGATTAAAATTAAGTTTTTATATTTTATTATAATTACAAAGTTAACATCTCTCCCTCTCTCTCTTGTTTTATCATCTCCCTTCATCTCTTCTTTCACCATCCATTCTCCTTGTCCCCCCCATCTCTCTCTCTCTCTCCTCTTCTCCAGTTCCAACAGGTTAAAAGAGTGATGACCATCCTGTTCCTTACTATGGTTATTTCATACTTCAGTTGCTTAAGAGCCGCGCCCTTGAGAGAAGGCCCAGGTATGCGGGGACACCGAGTGGAGGGCTACCTGGGCGCCGCGGCGACCGCCGGCCGGGGTGGCCACGGGACTCCACAGAGTGGGGGGGGCCTGCCCTCGCTCACAGACACGTTTGAGCAGGTGATCGAGGAGCTGCTGGAAGGAGGCGAGGGCGGCAGCGACACGCAGGGGGGCAGCGAGGGGTCCCAGGGAGGGGGGGGTCCCGGCTCGGCGGCGGCGGCGGCAGCAGCTGTGGCGGCGGAGGCCAAAGACGTCGACCTGTACGCCTCGCGCGTCATGCTCAGCAACCAAGTGCCTTTGGAGCCGCCCCTGTTGTTCCTGCTGGAGGAATACAAAAACTACCTGGACGCTGCGAACATGTCCATGCGCGTCAGGAGGCACTCTGACCCCGCCCGGCGCGGAGAGCTGAGCGTCTGTGACAGTATTAGCCAGTGGGTGACTGCCGTGGACAAAAAGACGGCCATAGACATGTCTGGGCAGACCGTCACTGTCATGGAGAAGGTCCCTGTGCCCAATGGTCAACTGAAGCAATATTTTTACGAGACCAAATGCAACCCCCAGGGATACACTAAGGACGGATGCCGGGGAATAGACAAGCGGCACTATAACTCACAATGCCGGACAACCCAGTCGTACGTGCGTGCACTCACCATGGATAGCAAAAGGAAGATTGGTTGGCGGTTTATACGGATAGACACGTCCTGTGTTTGCACATTGACCATTAAAAGAGGAAGATAGTGTATACAATGTATAGATTTTATTGAGAGTTCTAAAAAAGAGAGAAAAATATCTATTTGTATATATACATAACAGGGTAAATTATTCCGTCAGATGAAAATTTTATGGACTGCATGTAAAAAAGATGAAGTTTATACAGTAAAGTGATATTACAGTCTATTTATTGAACATATTCATGACCTTGTAAACAATTAAAAAAAGATCTGATCAGTCATTTGAGCCCAGTTTAAATTACTATATCACATTCCTCAAGACATTGTGTTCTTTTTTTTATGTTGCCAAGAATTCGGTCCAGTCAGAAGATACAAGAGGGTGGAAGACTCCCATATTTAAAAAAAGAAAAAAGAAAAAGAGAAAAAACTTGCATGCTGCTTCTATTGTGAATTGAGAAACTGTCCACTTTGGAAAACAAGGAAATGATGCTGACCAAAACATTCCGTTTACATTTTCAGCAGGTCAAGGGTTGTCCTCCTCTAAGTACACTACTTATCTGTTTACTATTCCAATCTTCTCAAGGTAATGTTGAAATTACATACTATGTCAAGGTGCTGTTGTCAAAGCTTTGCTGTTTTATTTTTTTATCCCCACAAGATGAAAGAAAAAAAATATAAAAAAAATATATAAAATTTATTCATTGACATATGTTCTGGATTAATATAATTCATTTTGTATGTTGTGAAGTTGTTTGCAATATTAAATTGAAATATTTGAAGAAATAAAAATGACTATAGGCAACTGAAAAACAAAACCAATGTTGCTACAGTTTGAACCCTCCCATTGCTGGTATAAGCACAGCACAGCTTCAAAAGAAGAAAAGCTATAAAAGCAATAATAATAATACATTTCACAAAGTTTTCAGGTCCCATAACAAACATTTATGATTCTTCCTGGATGACGCCACTTCCTGAATTGTCACACAATGCATGTATAGCGACATCCTCCAAGCACCCAGCAGCAATGCCTATGAATAAACCTGTGTTGCATTTCAAAGCAATGAGACTGGGAGACCACACCATTTGAGTGGAGACTTATAAAGGTAGGTGGTGGGTGAGAAAACGTCTTCAATCATCCCCAGTTATGTCTGACCATTTTGGGGCTTAGTACATGTAGTTAGCAACTGCAAGACTCCCTACAGTGTGAGCAAAGCTTCTGATGAGGTGGCTGAAAGACTTGCCATGCCATAAAGTCCAGATAAATGGATACACTCCAGTGGGTACTTTTCCATACACTAAAAGCACTTAATATACAGCATATTTTTACTAATACTCAATTGTCCAATATCAAGAGGGAAGCACACACTTGGATGGTGATGCTACAGAGTTGTTATCAACATGTGCTGATGACCAGGTGGTTGCGCTATGGGCCCATTTCAGGAGCCTGTAGACAGAAACTAAACAGCCATACAACCTGAAAGCCATGACCCTAGGTGTACCGCCCAGCACTACACCTGGTGATTTACTCGAGGATGAACAGCAGACTGTCAGGAAAATCTGGAACTCAGAGCCCATGGGTCTCATGCAAATGAGGTTATGTTATAGGTAAGTACTCCATCACAGGGACAGATAACCTCATATCACACCAACAAGACCGAGGGAATAAAACAAACTCCATCAACCGCCGGTCAAACATCAACCGCCTCACCATCAGATTGGGAGGCAGCAGCCCTGATACCACCATACTGCAGAGAAAAAAGATTCAAACAGGAATATGGACAAAAACTAGGCTACATAAGCCCTTCCTTGGGCATCCAATGAATTACTCCACCTGTTTAAGTGACAAGTAATGTTTCATCCACTGAAAATGTACAGTGACACTATGAACAGCTGTATAGAGGAAGACATAGCAGGCATAATACAAAACAAGACACCTCAGCATTTCACTATTACTGTAGTTGGTAGGCCTGTAATATCAATTGAACAAAAAGAAAAAAAAACACGTTCAGTTAACACACATATAATACAGCCTACTATAGTCATACATCACTGAAATAGACTAGCCTACAATACTTCAAAAACATACATATACTGTATCGCTAAATACTTTTCTTTTGCCAACAAGGAATTCCTGTCAGCTGGCAGGCGTGCCGGTGTAGCCTGTGACAATGAAAACAAGACCTTTGCCACGCAATCAGGTGTGTGTGTAGGGGGAGGGGGGGTTACCTCTAATCTTTTCCAGACCTTCAGATTCAAAGTAGTCTAACTCACAATGACTAAAATAACCCCAGACTCAACATCGCCTGAGTGGCAAGACATGTGCGTCCAAACATACAGTACAGTATAAGCAATCCAGCATTCATGTCTGGATCAGCTGAGCACTCACAAATGTCATCATTAATCCAGCAGGTAACTACATCTGACATTACTGTGTCATCTAAATCGTGTACCAGATCATCGTGGCACATCTGGCTTTGACCTGGTGCGGAATGCAAAAATGTCAAGCCCTGTCCAATTAAAGGTCACCTTTTTGGCTCTTGAAGTGATCTGACCAATAATTCAGACCATGACCCTGCAGATTATAAGAAGTCATTTGTTTGTTAAAAAGTAGGCCTAAACAATTAATTATGTGAATTGACTCCCTTTATGTAATTATTTAATTTGTGTGCCGGCTGTTTCCATTTCCTACTCAAAATAGTTTCCTTATACACAACACATGGCTATTTTTTATTCTTCTCATCTTTTCTTTTGTTGTTGTTTCGGCTAATATTGGGATACACATGAGGAGGCATCTATTTAGACAGTGAGCAAAGACACTATATCACACTTATTTAACAAAACAAGGCGGCAGTGTTATCGTGTAGACTACAATATGGTTATGAGTAAATGTTAATGTAGGCTACAGTTCATGTATTTATCATCTATGCAATTTGTCAGTAACACACAACCTGAAAATGAATCACATTAACCTAGTAAAAAAGAATAAGGTCATTCCGCTGAATGTGTGCCATTTGCTAGTTGTAAACTTTCAAAATTAAACTTCCTTTTTAACCTCTTATTTACACATTTTTTATATGGTTTTTAGGGCTGTTATCCTTTTAAAAAGTAACAGCACTGAAAGTAACAGTAATGAAAATTTGTCATAAAATATGTAAATACATAAAAAATGGCCATCTTGTGTCTATTCTAACTTCACGAGGACATTAAACACATTCTAATGCTTTAATATTACTTTATTTTCTTTTGATGTTATTGGTTTCTTTAAAAAAATAATTTGGGTAATAGGATTGTAAGATTGACAAATTCAGTCAGATGTTTATATGCATGCATTTCGCAGACGCTTTTATCCAAAGCAATGTTCATTTTGTCAAATATCAATTGTTCAGGGCCAGTCTCCTATTGAGCAACTTTTGGGTTAAGTGGCACAACGATAGCAGCTGGGATTTGAACCCACAGCTTTTCAGGCTATCTGCATACTAGCCAGGTTCCTTAACCACTACACTAGCACTGCCTCAGATGTATAGTTTCATACCGGAAATAAAATGAAAGAACCTGCTTTTGGCCTTTCCATGGCCGAAGGACTTGGATGATCTAATTTTCACCTGAATAAGTGATTTGTTGAAAACTCTCAGTTTTTCAGGAGGGGAAATATGTTAGGGTAGAGTCAAAACCTGAGAATGTGACTAAAAGTATTACTTAAAATAATAAATCATTGATTTATTTTGAAAAATGAATTTTATAGACTTTGTTGGGACTAATACTTTAAAAAGAATAAAACAAGATTTCAGAGTAATTTTAGTAATGATATTTTATTGTGAAAGTTAGCTTTAAGCAATGGGGGCAGTACTAAAAGGCTGCATTAAAGCATTAGTTAACAGCTAAAAAGTGGCTTGAGAAAAATAAAATTAAAATGTACATAATGCCCTTGTGTGTTAAAATGTACATAATGCCCTTGGGACAGTAGCAGGGCCTGGGCGATGATCAGCCTATGTCTGCCCGTCCATGCTGGATATTGTTTCACTTATTTCTGTTAGAGGATAATTTATAGGTGATTATCTAAAGGCTGTGATTATCACAAGCACTGTCCAAAAACAGAAAAGCAATAAAGTTCATTGCTCCTTAACAGAAGAGTTCAGCGCTCCGGGCGTGTACGCCCCATTCATAGTAAAAACGCTCAAGTAGCCTACGCTTGCCCTGGCACAACCTCGATTCTAGTTCAACTAGGCTGCGTACAACCCGCGCAAAAGAAATTGGTAGATTTGTAGGAAAAAATAGTCTCAAACAGCCGTGAACACACATGCGTTTTTTTTTTATGACCGGTCGTAATACACGTTAGCCGTTTTCTTAAGTATGTTGCGCATTTCTCTTAATCGTGTGGCAGAGCCGTATGCCCTTTCTGTGCGCATTCTGAATGTTTCTCAGTATACCCCATAATCCCGCTTTATCACTTGCTTGAGTGCTTAACAGCACAAAGATAGAACGAACCATTGATTGAACGTTTCCAAAGGAGAAACGGAATTATCCAGGCTGAAATGGCCTCGCTAGGAGAACCTGTCCGGTTGGAAAGAGGTAAAAAGAAATACATTCGTGGAAATCTATTGTATACTGTGAACTAGGCGAAGTTAGCAGCCTTTCATTATTTTGTTTGCGAGGCGGAGTGGTTTGGGTTGTTCTGACTGGCAGCCTAGCCAGTTAGCCATTTTAGCATAGCTGTCGGTAGTAGCCAGCAGGCTAGCTTCTCACTAACGTTAGCTTTCAAAAACAAGTTCAGTGTATGAGACTCTGACACTTTAAATGGTTGATCCAAACTCTCTGAACATTACTGAGGGAAGAAGAGAGTTTACATTGTTTATATGCTTGCGGACCAGCTTTCACAAGACGTTAGCTAGCTATAAAATGAACGAAAATAGAGACTGGTTAGCTAGTTGTGTCACAGCACTTGGTGTACAAAGATTTATTCACCAACTGTCTTGTCACCTACCCATGCAAGTTTTATTTTTCTGTCTTTAGTTATTTTAACATGTAGGTTTTTTAATGAAGTACCTGTATAATTTAGTTTTACCACATATTTAATCCTCACAATCAGTGTTCTGTCTCTTTGAATGGGAAGCATTGTTTCTCTAGCTGATGTCAAAGAGCCAGAGACCTCTGCTGGGTTTGTTTGTTTAGCTACAGATAATTGCTAACCAATAGGGAACTTTTTATCTTCGCCACCATCGCCTGATGTCTCAGTACCAAAACCTTCATGAACCCAAAATTCTCATTTCCCCCTGTTGATAAACAGTTTGCTAGTTAACGTTAGCGTTCTGTGATGCAAGCCAACATAACTGGCTTATGTTGTGGTTACGTAATGCATTGCAGAAGTGGGTACAGCGCAAGGGGTGTGAAACATTACGCTAACATTGGCTTTCTGTGACTGCCTACCTCACGGTTTAACTTTAAAGCATATGTTGAAAAGAGTATGCATTCCTCATAAAAGTTAACAGTGAACTGTCTTCTTTAACTCTAATACAGTTAGCATAACATTTTAACGAAGAAAGTCACTGCCTGTCTTATTTGTCCCTAGGCTGACAGGTTGATGTTGGATCATTTTTTTCCTAAATATGATGCATGTTACTACTGTAACACAAAAACATGTAGATAAACTACCATTCAGTAAAGCAACCTGTGAAATTGAGCAACTTACTCTATGGTTTGGTGAACCTTCTTTTAAACCTTGTCAGTCCTTTAATGGAATTGTTGTTTTTCTTTACTTCAGATATTAGCAGAGCCATTGAACTACTGGACAAGCTTCAGAGAACCGGAGAAGTTCCCCCGCAGAAACTGCAGGCTCTCCAGCGGGTTCTGCAGAGCGAGTTCTGCAATGCTGTTCGGGAGGTAAGGCCACACTGCAAAACCTGACACAGGGAAATGGACTGCTTCCGAAATGGCATACTGCTGTACATACTGCCTATAATATATATGGAGTTTGGGGCATGTCATTTTGAAACAGGAGATGGCGCGTGTTTTTTTTTTGTACATTTTTTTCTAAATTGTACGCTTTCTTTGTTGTTTAGTAAGAAGGCTCTGATTGATGAAATTTGTTCAATATTCAGTGAAATGAGCTCACATTTTCTCAAAAGAAAAAATGTAGGAATGTTATGCTCCAGACTTGTATTCAGATGCGTCCATAATACTAACACGAAACTTGGTTGGAAGGCACTGCTTTAAGATCATTCATCATAAGATCATTTGTTAGCTAAACATGTTACAAAGGCAGCAACATTGTAATGGGTTTTTCTAAGCATTCAATGGGCATTTCCCTTGAGCTGCAAGTACTGTAGATGTGCAACTGGGAACAGATTTTACCTTAGTTCCTGTCCCTTGATTCTGTCGAAGGGTTTGTTGGTACTTGAGCCTAGTAATCAATCATTATGCATATTTCAGTATTTTAGTATTTAGCATGCACAGGTAGAATGAGTAGTTCTGACCATTGTAGTCTTAACAATTTTTTTGTAACATTGAGTGAATCTCCCCATGATCTGTTAGCGAGCCATTCTCAGATTATACTGTCTCATTATGTAGCTCCATCTTAATGAACTACAAACAAAGAGAGGGCACTCTGTCAAAGTGTTCAAAATTCATTCATTTTGTTAAATTTATCCAGAAGATTTTATTTACAAACAAGGATAGCAGCTGCATCTGGAAAGTGTGTTTTTTCTTATGGAAGAGCTGTCAGAAGAGCTAAACTCAGACTTTGTGGAAGTCTCCTATTCAGACTCTAGAGAGTGTCTTTTGTTCATATGGAATGCCAGTGTCAACATAGCAGAACAGGTTCAGAAATGCCCATGGTGGACATGCTGTGCAGAGAAGCAAATTTTTGTCATGGCCTGGGGGATGTGCGGGCTGATGTGTTGTGTTGGAGAATTGTGTGTGTGGGGGGGGGGGGGGTGTCCATTAACTTTGCCGCTTCACCAGAAGGAATTTGGCACATGTGCAGAAGTTGTTTTCACATTGGGAGAAAAAGAATTGATGAGACTCATGTCTCTCGCGGTCGGATAACATTGGTGGATTATTTACAGAATTTCGAACTGAATTCTTGGGCAGTGAAGTTGTGTTTTTCTTTTAATTGAAAGCTGAAGATGGTGTAAAGACTGGGTTTTGCCAGCAGAGCTGCATGCGTAGCCCAGTGTCTTTAAGTGTTAAGTGCCTGATGGCAGGCTAAGGCGCGGGTGAGAAATAAGAAGCTCTCCTGTGTGTGGGTCTGCGCTCTGTTTCTGTCTGTCATCTGAAAATGCTAAAAATGACGTGATCCCGCCACGCTGTTGGCAATGGCCTCCTCTCTCCCGCTGCCTGATCATCTGTCACTGTTCTTTCCTAAACCAGAGAGAGAGGGAGAGAGAAAGAGAGAGAATTAGATGGATAGAGAATGAGGGAGGGGAGAGAAGAGGAGAGAGTGAGGGAGAGAGAAGGAGGTGGGGGGGGAGAGGGACAGCAGCACAAGGAAAGGTTCTGAAAAGTAGACTATCATATATATTTTCTTCAGTTGTTTTGGTTTCTTTTTTGTTTTATTGTGGTTGCTTCAACACTCTCCCCCCACTCTTTGCTTCTTTCTTAAGAGTGTCAGGTTGTCTAATTGCAAAACAACTCCAACGTTGGTGCGGTGCTTTAGATGGACGCTGTCAGGTACAGTTATATTTGGCTCTCAGGCCCTCTTTGTGTGCCACTGTTGTCTGCTCTCTTAAGCAGCAGCTCCTACAAGCACTCTGGCATGCTGCTAAAGGCCAGTGGAAACTCTGCACTCTGTCTGTCTGTCTGTCTGCCAAACTCGAACTCAAACTAAGGGAAACTTTTAAACCTTTTACTCCAGTCAGTCCTCGTCCACAGTGTAACAGGGATGCCCAGTCCTAGTCCACAGTGTAACAGGGATTCCTAGTCCTAGTCCACAGCGTAACAGGGATGCCCAGTCCTAGTCCACAGTGTAACAGGGATGCCCAGTCCTAGTCCACAGTGTAACAGGGATGCCCAGTCCTAGTCCACAGTGTAACAGGGATGCCCAGTCCTAGTCCACAGTGTAACAGGGATGCCTAGTCCTAGTTCACAGTGTAACAGGGATGCCCAGTTCTAGTCCACGGTGTAACAGGGATGCCTAGCCCTAGTCCACAGTGTAACAGGGATGCCTAGTTCACTCCTAGTCCGCAGTGTAGCAGGGATGCCCAGTCCAGTCCTAGTCTACAGTATAACAGGGATGCCCACACACCAACCATCCTGACTCCCTTGGCTGCTAAGGGAAACTTTTAAACTTTTTACTCCCGTCCGTCCTCATCCACAGTGTATCAGGGATGCCTAGTCCACTCCTAGTCCACAGTGTAACAGGGATGCCCAGTCCAGTCCTAGTCCACAGTGTAACAGGGATGCCCACACACCAACCATCCTGACTCCCTTGGCTGCTGATGTCCCACCACTTTATGCTTGTGGTCCATCAACAGACCCTCAGGAAGGCTAAGTGGCTAGGTCTGCTGGTGAGCCAGTTAGGGTATATTTACAGAGGCAAAGGAGTCTAGCAGAAAGCTCTTAGTCTGGCAGAAGGAGAACGATGGAGAGAGTTTGTCTTTTGTAACCGCTTCATCATCTAAGGACTCCAGACATGCTTCAGCCAAGTTTGTTTTCAGGGCACAATTTTCCTGACCGGTACTAATGCTGTTGTCATTCAACATATGGCCTCCCTAGGAGGGTTGAATTGGGTTTGATGAAGCAGCGGGAGACCCATTTAAAATGCTGTGATTTTTGGTGACCTGACTCAATATCCAATCCTTGCCGCCAGGCCATCGCTAATTTCCTTTGCTTTGGTTTAGAACATCTTTGAATGAAAGAAACAATGGATGGCTGTGAAGTGCAAAGATGAATGTTTGTGTGTGAGGGGTCAGGTGTGTCGCAGGCAGTATTGGGCTCAGTCAGCATCTCTCTATCCTTTCCCAGGTGTATGAGCATGTGTATGAGACCGTGGACATCAACAGCAGCCCGGAGGTGCGAGCCAGCGCTACTGCCAAGGTGGGTTCCGCTCTTACACGGGACAGTAGCAAGTACAGAGTTTCTGCAGGGTCCTATGAAGCCTTTAAAATTCTAAAATTTAAAAATATTAATTTAAGGGCATAAAGTCTAGTGAAGTGTAGTGAAGTGTCGTGCATCAGGTCTAAAATACATTTAGTTTAGGTCTTAAATTAAATTAAACTAAATTAAATTGTTCTGAGAGCAGAGCGGTGCATTTCATGTGGGCTATGCCACTTGCTTGCTTTCCTCTTTTTAACAGCTGTATCGTAGGGTTTTCATTTACAGTTACATTTTAGTACATAGATTTTCCTGTTACGCTACAATTTAAACTATGTCACTCGTTTGAAGTCTGTCTTCCATTTCAGGGAAAGTGGACACTATTTTTATGTGATGTTGGTAGCGTGATTAAAAAGTATGTCCTATGGATGTCAAATCCATAAATTTCACTCAGAATCCTATATAACTCCTAAATAACTAGAGACTGACTTCGATCCTGAGTCTCCCAGGGTCTCCATATGAGCGCTGTTGTGCATTCAGATGTCTTTCTAAGGCGTGGCCGAGACCAATGTTGGTGGGCCTGCTCAATTAAGAAGTGTAGGATAGCCTCTCCAATTGTATAATGCTGCCATATTGTCCCATGTTACTCAGAGGAGGGAATTAATTAAAACAGCGGTAAGGAGTTAAAACTGCTGCATAACGTCTGTTAAGATGCATTCATGTGCGTATAAGCGTAATAACACACATACACACACACATACACACACACACACAAACACAAACACAAACTAGACTGGTGGAAGGAGAAGATCTTGAATATCTATCGTATGAGGGAAGTGGGCGCTGAAGGTCATCACTAGAAGGGATACAGCTAAGGTCAAGTCTTTTAGATTTCCTCGCTGGTACAGTAACAGTTACAGAACTGAATGAAAAACAAAAATAGCGGGGGTTAATTTTCAGAGTTTTAAAAACATTTTGTGCATAGATATATATTTGTAGGTCATTGTTACTAGGTTGTTACTAGGCAGATAAATATGAGATTTATGGCGTCATATCTGGCTGTATTCTTATACCTGCTAGTGCCAACCAGGTGAGGGGAGGCAGAAAGGTGGAGTAGGAAACGACATCACTGTCAGCGCTTCATCCCCTCTGGTCCTACGAGCCCCTCTCCTCGCCCTCATCCCTTTGGCTATGTGTGACACTCACACAAGGTGGGGAAGTGAAGAAATGAAGCCTGCCGATAGGGAGTCCTTAACTAGGCACGGTCTTCAACTTGGGAAAGTTTTAATGCTTCTTTATCGTGCGATAACCCTGGGGACCCGGGTTCGAATCCAACCCGAGGTCATTTCCTGATCCTTCCCTGTCTTTCTCTCCCACTCATTTCCTATTATGAAAGCCCCAAAAATATAGAAAAAGTTTGTTTGCTTTTTTAGAAAAGTTAGCCTTCTTGTTGGACATTGATCACTTCTTATTGAATTGCTCGGGTAAGAAATGCGATGTGTTAAAGTCAATAGTGATCACTCAGACCCCCCGCCACACACATACACACAGACACAGACACCTTCCTCTTGTTTAGGCTTTCACTCTTATTCTCCTCATCGATCTCTCTTCTTGCCTTTTTTCTCGCTCTCTGTCTGTTTTTCTTGCTCTATTGTTATTTATTATTTCCATTATTTATGTTTAGATGCATTTTTTATTAATGGCTCAGGATTTCAAAATATTACCCAATATTTATTTGGTCAATTTCAAGCGAGGTTTGAAGTTGTGGTCAAATAAACACGCGTGGCTTGGTGTTGGGTATTTATTTATTTTATTGAGTGACAGTGGTGAGGGCTTAGCTTTGCTCAAATCCTACTCTGTAGCTCATTTAGAAACAGATGGAGGCAGTCAGGGTCAATACATTATATACATTTCACAAATAAAGGATTACAATGAACAAATAAAGGAAGAGTTCAGAGCGACCAAAGGGAATGGGGAAAAAAGTCTAAACAGCACAAACCCCTCTCTCTCTTTCGTCCTCCATCCCTCCCTTCCTCCCTGCCTTCCTTCCACGCCTTGGTGTTGCAGGCAACGGTCGCAGCGTTTGCAGCAAGCGAGGGCCACTCTCACCCACGCGTGGTGGAACTGCCCAAGACGGAAGAGGGCCTGGGCTTCAACATCATGGGAGGCAAAGAGCAGAACTCGCCCATCTACATCTCCCGAATCATCCCCGCCGGCATCGCAGATCGCCATGGCGGCCTCAAGAGGGGAGACCAGCTGCTCTCCGTCAATGGAGTGGTACGTGTGGCCTGAGTGTACCTGTGTGGGCACAAGTAGGAGGGTGACTTGTGTGTGTGCTAGTGTGTTTTTATGTGTTTTTCTGTGGTAGGGTGAGTTTTGACTGTGTGTTGTCTGTCTGTGTGTTTGTTGTAAGATGTATGTGCGCACAAGCAAGCACCTTTTTGTGTGTATGTGTGTGTGCGTGCGCTTATGCTATTGTGTGTGTTGGATGTGTGTGTCTATGGTAGGGTGAGTTTTGACTGTGTGTGTGTTAGGTACGGTGTATGTGTACACATGCAAGCACATATATGTGTGTGTGTGTGGTGTGTGGTGTGTGTGTGGTGTGTGTGTGTGTGTGTGTGTGTGTGTGTGTGTTTGACTTTGAGTGGCTGGCTGGCGTGTGTGCAAAGATGTGCATACGTGTATTTGTGTATTTTCAGTTCATTTTCACCTAGCATGCCATCTTAACGGAGTGTGTGTGTCCTGGCAGAAAGTGCTAGAACAGGCCCGTGAGCATGAAGAGCAGTTTAGTGAAGGGTTTGGCTCGGTAGGAGGGTGGTGCGGTGGGGTGGGGGGGTTGAGGGGGAGAAGAAATATTTTTAAAAGGAAACGTGTTTGAGGAAATTTGGATCTATTTAAATCTTCTTACATATGCTAGTTCTATTTTTGTGTTTAGCGCTTGCTCTCTTTCTTTTTTCATTCTCTGTTCCGCTCTCTCTCTCTCTTTCTCTCATTGTCCCTCCCCTCCCCCTCCTTCACACTTTTAATACCTCATGCTCTTTCTCTCTTCATCTGTTCTCTCTCTCTCTCTCTCTCTCTCTCCCTCCTCCTGTCAAGTTCATTTTTTATTTCATTTCATTTTGAATTCAAAGAGCTTTACTGGCATGACAGAACGATGTGTATAGAATACTGATACAACAAAATTAGGAAAGGAAAGAAAGTGACTATCTCTGTCCCCATCCCTATCTTCCCATCTCTTTCTCTCTATATCTCTTTCTCTCTCTTTCTTGTAGAGTGTGGAGGGTGAGCACCATGAGAAGGCGGTGGAGCTTCTGAAGGCAGCTCAGGGCACGGTCAAACTGGTGGTGAGATACACCCCCAAAGTTCTGGAGGAGATGGAGTCGCGCTTCGAGAAAATGCGCTCCGCCAAACGCCGCCAACAGAACAACTATCCCCAGTAGCGTGCCCTTTCTCAGTGAACTCTCTCTCTCTCTCCCTCTATTTCTCTCTCTCTCTCTCTTTCTTTTTTTTTTCAAACTCTAGTTCCTGTCTTTCTCTCTATCCCTCCTCCTGCCATCTGTCCTGTTCCTTCCTGTCTTCCGTGGAGTTCACACTCTCTTTTTCTCTCCTTCTCTCCTCTCTCTCTCTCTCTTTCTTTCTCTCTCCTCTCCAGCCAGGGATTGTAGCTGTGTGTATGGCGCACGTCACTTCTTTTTTCTCTGAAATTTTATAAAACCCACAACACCTGAATTTTTAACTTTCACACATACACTACACACACACACACACACCGACTATGTAGGCTTGCAATGTTTCCTTACGTAATCATACACTCTCAAACACACACTTGCAAAAACATACACTTCACACACATCAATTTGAAGATTGTACTATTTTTTAAACTAGTTGTAATGTACAAAAAAAAGAGTGGGAAATGATTTGATGTATTCAATTTGTATTTGAGAGAAGGATGTATTCCTCTCAGTCACATAATATTGCTTGACACTAACCTTTAAATCACTGGACATTACAGTTATGACTGACCATATCTGGGCATATCTTTGTAAAGGAATATGTGTTTAATTTTGCTATTAGTTTTAGACTTTTTTGTAATGTCCCTTAATCCAGACTGTAATTAGGGAAAAAATAATTTAGTGCACTGTTGGTGTTACTTTTGTGGATGTATACTGGCTGGAATACGGCAACGTGATTGTGGTCCAATGCAGCCTGACACATTTTAGGTCTCAAACTAATACATGCAAAATGACCTTGCTTTCACTCCAATTAAATCCACCTGTCTCAAGTTCAAATGTGTGTGTAATGCCAATCATGTCCAGAAGAGGGCCCCAAAAAGACTTTTGCATTAATGATCACTTTGCCTACATTTCAGATCAAGCCAGTTGATGTAATCTATCACTTGTCACAGTGGTAAAAATTGGCCTTTGGAAGGAAATAGAATTACAGCAAATTTCATGAATGTTCTAGAATTGCTTAATGTTTCTCTGTCATCTTTCTAACTGGTGCTGTTTAGGATTGCTAACACATTTTTTGTTGCCACAACCAAAAGAATGAAAGACAGGAAAAAAGATGTGTGTGTCTTTAGTCTCAGTTACACTACCAAGCCTGCACTACCTACCCCGCTACCTTTTTGAGCTTCTTAATGCGGCTTTTTAGCTTCTCGTACTGACAGTACTTGTATTAGGTGTGGGAATTGATAGGATCTTATCAATGTCATTGCCATCGTCGATTCTGCTTATCGGTCCAATTCTTTGTCAATTCTCTTATTAATTCCTTACTGTTTAGAAGATATTCTACTGTTTACAAGGTATTCTAGGTTTTCAGTATCAGCACACAGGCCTATAATATATCCTATACACCTAAGGTGACAGTAGCATCTTATTAGAATCAGGAAAACCATGAAATTTTGCATTTGAAAAACCCATTGACAATGGTTTAAAAAACATGTCTGCATGTATGCAAGAGGAATTGATCATGTGGGAGGGATACGATACCAGTGAATTGAAACATTCGATTCTTGATTCTACTAGATTCCCACCTCTCGATTCCCACCCCTAACCTGTGTTATGCAACCTATCAAAAGCCCCTGCCAAGGGTGTGATCTCGTGACTATTTCAGTACGCTCTTGTCTCTGCATAAATCCAGTTTTTGTTGATTTTTGCTTGTTTCTCCATCTTGGCGGAGCTCCATACACTTGAGGGACTAGCAGACAACAGAGCATGTCATGTTGTGCTGTTGTGATTTGAGTTGAGTTATTCGTGGCAGTGACAACATCTTCTCAGGTGTGACTGCTCTGTTCCATGGGTTGTTGAGTGTGGTGGAGATGAACCCTGCAAAGTGATCACACCAATCTAAGCCCAGCCCAGAGCTTCACAAACCGTGGCTCCCAAATCATGACTGAAGCAACATGATTGGACAATGGAGTTGCTAAGCAAATTTAAACAGTTACTTAAAAAAAAAAATCCATGAATAAGTTTTAAAGAAATAGATTTTCTTGTCTCTTAGTCCCTACACATATCTCACTAGCAGTTAAAAATGCTGTTGGTGTGGTTCTGCAAGTGACAGTTTGAGACAGCATGTAGTCAACAGAGGGTGTGTGTTTCTCTGCACTGTGCATGCACTTGTGCTGGGTTCAGCTGTCCCTTCTATCCTGCAAGGCAGTTGGGGAACCTCTGGCCAAATCATAAGAGCTGTGAGCAGAAGTCTGCTCTGCTCCCCAATCTCTGTGACCCACAGTGACCCCTGGGATACCGCCACTCCAGCCACAGTAAGCCTGTCTCCTTAGTAACAAGGGCCAGTTGAAGAGTGATGCATTTGGCGAAGGGCTGATGTAGGCAATGGTAATACTTGTTCAGGATTTAGGTGATGATGCTGACTGGCACTTTTTAAACAATATGCTTGTTCACCTTGGCTGGCTGGCTGGCTGGTTAACTGGTTAACTTGGCAGGACTTTCTCACTGGGCAAAAGCCCATCCTGCAGGCAACATCACCAGGCATCATGGACTTTTGCCCAATAGAAAAGCCCCAGTGCGCCCCCCCCCCCCCCATAATGCTTTACTTTAAGCCAGCCACCCAGTGCCCAACCGACCCAGTGTTGCTGGAAGGTGTTCCCAAACAATGATGCTCTGGTACTTTGCTCATTGGTGTTGCAACATATTGTCTATCTGGAGAATGTCCCCAGTAGCTGGCATCCTATCAGAATGCTGGGAGCCAGTCGCATGATGTGCTTTTTAGCATTGCTCTGAAAGTTGCACTGGGTGAATGCCAATGTTCTCCCTAGCCCTACTGCCTGAGACTTCCTGAAGTTGATTCTTGCCAGTTAAAGGAGAAAGTGATGTAATATAATTCGTAGCCCTATTGTCTGAGGTCACCAAGTGCTGTCTGTAGGAGAAAGAACAAGAAAATTTGATACAACATAGACCAAATAGCAAACCAGTAGCAAATGTTAACTGAATGGGGCATGGCAAATTGAAACTGAAAGCGATTTTCAGTTGTTGTTAGCTACCGGTCTGTTCTATTTGGTTTATGTTGTGTCAAGGTTTCTCGTTGTTTTCTCCTGCAGACAGCACTCTGTGACCTTGGACAGCAGAGCTATGGAGAGATGCACACCACTCTCCTTTAAGTCTTTGAGAGTTTCTGGCTTAGAGAGGACAGTGGGATTCAGGCATTGTGTCATCACCTTAATTGTGTGTTTGTGTGTGTGAGTTAGTGCTGTGGTGAAGCAGATCTCCATGGTTTTGATTCAGACAGACACGCGTGTAGGCAACACCAGTCTGCTTGGGGAGATTTAGTGTCATACTGTTTATGCATACACTTAGTGTATTTATGTGTTTGTTTGTTTGTTTTTGTTTGTGTTCTGTTTTGTGATGTTTTGCAGATGTTCACAGAAGCATTAAGCCGTGTACACAGTGTGGAGAGTACGCTGCTGTGAAATGTACTCGTTATCGATTTTTTTTTTTTAATAACAATTATTATTATTATTGTTGTTGTTTGATTTAGTTGTGATAACTGACGTATCAGTCAGTGTCATTGGGCGTTGGCAAGATCTGAACCAGTGCAGCTGTGGCTGAGTGTCCCCCTGAAGAAGGTGTACCTCTGAGGGAAGAGTAGGGTCAACCCAGCCTGTCCTGAAGCTGCGGCAGGGCCCTACACACAATGGACTTAAGCCACTGCCTTTTACTGAGCTGTTTTTTTCCTTCAGGCTATTTATGAAAAAACTAAGTAGATGTTGTTAGATCAACAGCTAAGTATCGTAGTCCATGGCAGAGGATGTGGATGAGTGCGTAATGTTAGTTGTTGCGTGTTTAGTTTCGTTTAGTTTGGTGTGTTTATTTTTTAATTGATCTCGTTTGTGATCGATATGCGGCTTAACTCCGTTGGACAAGAGTAGGAGTAGTGGAGAGAGAAAAGGCAAATGTTGAACCACTATTGGCCAAATTTGGTGTTGTGACGGGTTTATCCCCTTTAGCTCAGATAGAACACCTGTCCCGTGATGCCACAGACACACTAGCGGAGGTTCACAGGTCCAAGTTAGATGGCATGCGTTAATGGCAGTAGATTGTATAAATGATTGTAGAGATCTGCATTTTATCAAGGAGAGGCAATGACTGAGGTGCATGAGCGTAACACAGGAGTCAGTCAGTGAAGTCATGGTGGAAATACAGAGTGTGATTGCATTCCTGGCTTGGTGGATAGAGCGTGTGTGTGTGCGCATGTGTGCGTGTGTGTTAATGGCTGCCCAGTCTCCTGAACATCTCTCTCGTGTCTCAGTGGTGCCTCAGGAGAAGCTGTCCTTCTGCTCCCGTTCGGAACACGAGGGGAAGTCACGCAACACTTAAAACCACCTAATCAGCGTGTTGCGCGCTGCTGTTGCCCAGGAGACGGAACGTTCCTCAGTGCAGCCAGTGGTCATAGCTAGCTCATTGGAGATGTAGAACTGGACATACACGCTATGGAGCTCACCAGCAGGGCAACTAGGTAGAGGGGGGGGGGGGGGAACAAACAGCCACCTGAAATAAATGGGACAACTTTTTTTTTTTTAAAACAGGTAATTTTAATGTACAGGTTCACCTGACTTCTGTTTTTTGCTTTTGTGTTGTGTTGTAATCATTCTGACGGCATCACCTAGCACAGCTGTTGACCAAACAAACCTTGACAACACTAAACGCAGAAAGAATCTAGTCAACCACCAAACCACCAGTCATCAGTCAACCACCAAAAAGAGGCGTCTGTGTAAACTAATTAACACTTCCCTTTATTTAGCATCTGCTTGCGTCGTTCTATAACAGACACCCCTTCTTGACCCCTTTTCCCTTTTTCACTGCAGTTAGAGAAAGATGGGAGAGAGAGAGAGAGTTGGAGAAAGAGAGAGGGAGAGAGGTGAGGTTGGTGATTTATTTTTACCCAGAAAAGCATGTTCACTGAGAGTCACACCCACACAGAAGGCCTCTCTATCTCTGTCCCTCATTTCTTATTTAGTACAATTTCTAATCTTAGCTCCTCATGAATCATTCACACGCTTCTCTTACGTAGGCGCAGGGAGGTGGTTGGGTGAGCTGGGCTGGGCTGGCCTGGGCTGGGCTGGGGTGGTGGTGGTGGTGGTGGTGGTAGTGAAGACTTTTAAAGGAAACTTTCTCTGGGTTTATAGCGAGTAAATGTAACAAAAACTCATGTAGAACAGAGCCAAGGGAGGCCTTTTTCCGGAGAGTTCTGACAGGCTCTGTAGTTCCTCTTTCTCGTCTCAGATGATTGTAGAGTCCCACCCGGAATCCTGACCGGTTCCGATAAGCAATAAGACTGGGTTTTTTGTCCCTTCAGTGATCCGCAAGCCAGATGTCCGTTTCTCCGTCTCCCTGACTCTATACCCATAATCCACAGCCTCGCAGTCCGCTGAGGGGGGGTTGACTATTTTTGTAAGCGCATGTTTCTTCTTTTTGATATTGTATCCCTTTTTGATAAGTGATTTTTTTCATGCTGATTTTTTCCAGAAGTGGTTTGTATCTCATACTTAGACTGTGCGTGGCTTTTTCCCAGGCTTCTTCACTTTCGAGTACCAAGACCAAACGTCTCCTGTATCTCTGAGAGCTGTTTCATTAATGTGTCGTGTTCAGTCAGCTTGTTTGGACACATACAGGGAAAAAAAAACAAACAAACAGAAACAAACAAAAAAATATTTCCTTTATTATTGTTTTTGTTTTTTTCTTCTCCTCTGTTGCATTTCCTCTCTGCCCTGTTGTGTTCTGTAATGTTATTGTTGCCGTGGATGTGTAGAGGTTACTGGAACAAATGATGAGATTTGAAACTGCACAAAATAAATTATACCTTGAATTAAGACCGTGTTTAACCCTGCTTGATCCTGCTCTCTTCCTCATGTTGCTTAACCTGAAAGTGAAGTCGTGTACACTGTCAGATGCTGTTGAGGTTCATTTATGTGCTATAGCA
The DNA here is from genome assembly GCA_015244755.2 of Tenualosa ilisha. NCBI lineage: Eukaryota > Metazoa > Chordata > Actinopteri > Clupeiformes > Clupeidae > Tenualosa > Tenualosa ilisha. The sequence goes on from PYXC01002155.1 coordinate 80,758, forward strand.
GATGTCTCCTACAGGGGTTACAGTTGAACCCAAGGGTGCTAAAAAGCTCCCATTTCAGGACCATTTGTGTATCTTTTCTAATAAACTTCTGGTCAAGGGGTCTAATTAAATTGAAACACTGTACCTTATTATCTGCAAGTAGAATGTGTGATTGTCATATACCTCTAAACAGAAGGGGGCGCTGTGTGATAGGGGACAGAAGCTGTAGGTTCCCCCATGAGGAGGCAATGGTCTCCTGTGACTGTCAGACCCCATGCAGTAATGAAGTTTTATACTGGAGCGATACACAGGTGGACTAGGACTGAGATAGTGTTCCTCCTCTGAGGTCCCACACTGACCATCACAGGACTGTGGAGAAGTCATAACAGCTTCTTACACACACATACACACTAAATGGCTTTCTATAGGTCATCATACTTACATCTCATACACAGGCTAGCAGAGATACATATATACATGCACGCACACACACACACAAGCAGAATCGTTCTCAATACCCTGTTGGCAGCCCAGCTGACACTAATGAAACATGAGACCAATTTAGGTCCTTGTCAGACATGTCGCCACACACACACATGTGTGTGTGGTGTCAGAATTTTCCTTCTGGACAACACCATCAGCTGGAGATGTGTGTCAAGGCTGACTTAAGGCACGTGCGAGGAGGCCAAGGGTGCTGCTCACACTTGTCTTTCTAATGACAGGCACCTCTGCATCTTGGATGGTGAGAAATCACCCCACTCACCCCACCAGCTGAAAAAATTGATTGGCTCCTGGGTGAAAAAAAACCCTGTTGATTGGCTGATGGGTGAAAAATTACCCTGCTGATTGGCTGATGGATGAAAAATAACCCTACTGATTGGCTGATGGGTGAAAATAGCCCTGCTGTTTGGCCAGTGGGTGAAAGATAACCCTGCTGATTGACCAGTGGGTGAAAGATAACCCTGCTCATTGGCTGTGGTGTGAAAAATAACCCTGCTGATTGGCTGATGGATGAGAGAGGTCAGTGCTGGCCACTTTATCCTGTATCAGGGCTTGCAGTACAGATAAACCATGGCAGCGTGATGTGTGATCCCCGATGATGGTTTTGTTCTGTGCAGCTCATGGGCATTTAGTCAAGATATTTTCACCCTGTAGTTTAAATCCTGCTTTAGGCCCCATTGCCTCAAATCTACTGAGTCTACATTTTTCAGTGTCCACAAATGGGCCTGTAGTGAGTGATGCTTGATCTCTAGGGATTTATTCAGCAGCACTCTGCCTGTGTGACTGTCTCGTTCACTTAATGTACTCAAACGCGTCAATCACTTTCAAATCCCATTAACCAGTCAAACATGATTTATGGCACAGTATAATCCTCAACAGGCCTGCAGCAGAGAAAGTGGCTAAGTCCAGCAACCAGGTTTTAAAATACTGAAACCATTTTTTTTTTTAAATGTGTCATTTGCAAATAGAGTATATTTTATTTATGACTAAAATTTGAACACCTTGGGTTCTATATTCAAGCAAATTTATATATATATATAAGCTCTATATAAAAGCAGCAGTATATTTTTAATGCATGTTCAAAGTTCATTTAATTCACAATGGATGGCTGTTGCCATGTGTTGAGTGAGCTGCACTGAGAGGTGGCATTGCCCTGGCACGGATACTGTGTGGGGCAATTACCCTACATGCTTCCACAACTCCCCCAAGTCCCAGGCCTTTATAGTCCACAATGACCCACTAATGGCATGGCCTAATTTTGACACCCCCTTCCATGCCGTACGAGCATTGGCCGGGAGCGGACGTTCCAAATACCCCCTCAACACATACACACACACCACTTCCACCACCCCAACCCGGAGTCCTGACGTGGCCATGCATGCTTGGAACATTCCGTAAGATTCCCTGCATGGCAGTCTATCCGCAGAGAGCATTGCACCCTTCGGCGAGGCTCAAAATGGCTTTAGTTGCATTAATATCCAGCTGAGGAATTGGGTAGCTGGCGTTCAGGTGACCTGCCTTGATGAGCCTGCTGAGAGCCATTCCAGCTCTAAATGGGCTGAGTGGCATTATTGGCCCTAAGAGGAAACTGCTGTCTGGGCACTATGCTCGCCAATCCACCTGGTTTACAAGCGGCCATTACGGTTCTAAATGGGCAGGTATTTAATGGAACAGGACAGGCTTGTCACATGCACTTGGCCAATCTGGCAGAACAAAAACAGCATGTGTGTGTGTCCTTGAATGTGATGTGTGTGTGTGTGTGTGTATATGCCAGCGGGTACAACAGGCTGGCGTATAGGGGACACAGAGATTGTCCGAGTACCACATGCCCAGTGTGGGTTGGGGATAAGAGGGTAGCAGCAGAGCAAAATGACTGAGACTTAAGGTATGTTAGCATCCACAAAAAAAGTTTATTTTGCATAAACTTCAATAATAAATATAGCATAGGTGAGATGAAGGTGAAATGTTATTTAAACTGTCTCCAGCCCCTTTCCCCTTGAATTAGGAGGACAATCAATGGCACATTACTAAGGGTCCTCATATCTTAATACACAAATCCTTAAGCAAAGGAGGAGAAAAAGACCCACAGAAAGGATGAAAGTCAGAAAGAAAAACAAAACAACAAATATAATGGTAGAGAATATTTAATGCACAAATGTTGAGGGTGATTATGAGTAACACTAGACTACACACAAGATGGAGGTTGAACACAAACAGTGAAGCACAGGGGGGCCATGACCAACAGCCAATTAAATCCTTCATCTGTGTCCCATGAACAAGCACCATCTCAGGATCCAGAAAGATGCCCCCTGGAGACGCAAGAGAAAGGCTGGCTGGGGCAGTTGGGGTAATGGGGGCATCTTCAGCTCAATACAGACTGTCCATCCAAAAACAGCAGGGGGCTACTGAAGAGTCTCACTTCTTGATCTCCTCCTTGGGTTGGGCTGGATAAGGCAACACACATAATCACAACCCATCTCAAGCATAGAAATCAGTTGAAATATACACCTATTTATTTTGCTATTTTATTCATCATTAATATATCCTGTTTGGTTACATTTAACTTGGCCTTATAAATGCAAACTACAGTGAACAAAATGCTTTAAAAGATGTTACTTTAATGTATACTAAAATATTCACTGATAGATTGAACTATAACCTTGATTTCTTTTTTTTTTTTTTGAGGACTAGTTATTATTGATCGATTAAGATAAAGATTGTCACTGAGTGAGGTAATTCTGGCGAAAAAATAATCACATGCTCCTCAGTCCCAGCTCTCCTCTCTGCAGCTGATACTCTGGTAATTGAGTCTGATGATGCCGAGACAGCAGTGGAGGGGTGACAGCGGGGCATGGTGACACACTTTTGGGGATGTCAGAGGAGAGTGTGTGTGTGAGTGTGAGTGTGTGTGAGTTTGTGGGTTGGGGGGTGAAGGATGTGTCTTACCTCACTTGGCCTCAGCCTCTCGAGCTACAGAGGGAGGGTGGTGGTGGTGGTGGTGGGGGGGTGGAGGTGAAGGTGGAGGAGGAGGGAGGGTCAGGAAGGCACAGAAGACAGCAAGTGGGTGTTAAACAAAAACACACAAAACAACAACAAGCCATGGATCTGCATGGGAGACATGATCCATACTACCTTTTCTTAGGTGTACCATGGAATACACCTCAAGGTCCACACGCATTTAACATTCCACATGTACAGAACATCACATTCCACACAGATAGAATAAAAACATAGAGAAAATCTGTTTTGTAACCACTTTACATACTGTAATAGCCTGTTGGTGGTAGAAATGGCTTCAATACAGATTTTACAGCACAAACTGATCAATAATGATGTGTAAATTCTTCTCTTCCTTGACTGAATGATCCAGTACAGAATTTACCTCTAGATGAAACATCAGCAGATGAATCTCAGCAGAGTGTCATTATGCATCCCCAAAAGATACGTATACCCACACTGACTTCTTGTACAATCATTTAATCAAATATGAGGGATGCAAAAACATTCATATATGAGGTTTGAGAATCATATATGACTTCATATTTGATTAACATATGCACCACATAAGCTGCAGTGCAATGTTTGAACGCAGACTTGCATCGCCAGAAACTCCAGGAATGCAAGAGACTGGGGACATGGTATAGTCCATTAATGCTTACCATATAAGGAGTGTCCTCATGAGAATATTGAAGTGCGAAAAACATTACCCATTTTTGGATCTATTTACCATTTATATCCTAGTGGTAAGATTAATTTCATGTCCTGTTAAATTTATATACAACTGTTTTTGTTCATGATCAATGCATTAAAAAAAAATTAAGTGCTAAGAAAGTTATGTGTGAAGGTTTGCTAAGTGATGTTAGCATTACAAACACATTGCACTGTTAAATTGACTTCTTCCTGGAAGGCCTTCTTATTGACAGTTGCCCAGACACATTTGCAGGTGTGTGAGCTTGTATGATACAGTGCTCTCTTCCATAATGAGAGAGCCCTGCTCCATACTGCACTAGATACTTACGGCGAACCTCCAGCTTGCACTCGACCATGTCCTCTCCGCTCTCGTTGACGGCTTTACACATATAGACACCGCCGTCGAACGGACACGGCTTGCGGATCTCGAGCGTGAGCACACCCTGCTTGCTGAACATGCGGTACTTGGCCTCATTGGACAGGTCCATCTTGTTCTTATACCACGTGATTTTGGGCTGGGGAAGAAAAGGGGGTTCGGAAGAGAAGAAACTCAGATATTGTATCGGCTGAGATGCTGAGATGTGGAGATGTTTGGGAACAGAAATCACAGCAAAGGAAATTAGGTAAAACTATGAGACAATCCTCTAGGATTCCTAAAGAATCAGTAAAATCAATTTCTAGTAACACCCAAGGCCTGACTGCCAGAGACTGTCCCTGCCCTTGATCCTGCCCCTGCCCCAGCCTGAGCACCAGCACCAACACCAAGACCTGACTGACAGACACTGCCCCTGCCCCTGCCCCTGCACCAAGGCTCTGCTCCAGCCCCAGCCCCAGCATCAACACCAAGGCCTGACTGACAGACATTGCCCCTGCCCCAAAATGAGGGAGAGTTTTGGACTCTTTGTGATATTTTTGTGCTAACCCTTCCAAATATTATCAGATCATATCTAGGAGGGAGGTACTGCAGTGTTGGATCGCTAGACTAAGAACTGACGTCTGGACATAGCGATCAGCCTTCTACAATGGAATGCTCTGTTGATTGGTTGTCTCTAGGCTACTGCTACAGTGTGCGTTTAATAAATACAAGAAAGTTACCAGTAGCACACCTTGGGAATGCCCCTGCTCACTGACCTTGGGGATGCCCCTGCTCACTGACCTTGGGGATGCCCCTGCTCACTGACCTTGAAGATACCCCTGCTCACTGACCTTGGGGAAGCCCCTGCTCACTGACCTTGGGGATGCCCCTGACGGCGCAGCTGAGGGTGGCGTTGTAACCGGCGATGACGGAGCGGTTCACCAGAGCATGGGTGAACTTGGGTGCCTCAGAGAAGTCATGCTCCTTATAAGAGGGGGGTTTATACATAATACCTGATGAGGAGATCAAGCAAACACAAGGTCAGGTACATCAGCCTCAACAGCATTCTTAATACATACTGCCACCAATCAGAATTTATGTCACTTACGCCCCAACAAATGAGAAGTCATGGTATTTATGCCTCCACCAATGAGAATTCAAATTCATTTATGCATCCAATCAGTATTCATATAGAGTGGCTACATAATTCAACATATATAGATAATTCAGCTCTGCTGACAGGGAAGGTGTATGTGTTTACCTGTTTTTTGAACAGGTGTGTGCATTTACCTGTTTTCTGGATAAAGGCACTGTCTTTGGAGATGCACGGGTCTAGACTGGTCCCCACCATGTTCATGGCGTAGACGCGGAACAAGTAGTCATTGCCCATGATGAGGTCGGACACCACGCAGTTGGTGCGTCTGTAGCCTTCATAAACTGTGTACCATTCCTGTGAAAACACACCTGTGAGAACTAGCGCCAATAGCAATGCTAGCAGTCATGCAGTGTTATTTATGTGCATATTTACACACATGTAACGCCTGTTTGGGTTTGGGTTTTACAAGTGCATACCTTATTCCTCACCCAAACTCTCCGTAGACCTAACTGGATAAAGGAGCTTCATACTGTGATAACAGGTTTTATCACCTGACCATATTCTGCAGTTATGTGATATGACCGGAAGAGAATTAACAGAGGAATAAAACAAGCATCAAATTATATTTTAAAAAGTTGCAATGCACAGTCTCTCTCTCTCTCTCTCTCTCTTTCTTTCTCTCCCTCTCTCGCTTTTCACAAAGAGCATGACATATCTGTGCCATATTATGATTGAATCTATTCCTCAGTCAAGTACTCGATTGTTTAACAAGCTGCATAAATCTTACAACAACGTTACCTGATGGGAATAATCCCTGCCACTTGTTTTACTCAAGACAAAGAGTAGGCTACTGTTTCCTCTAGTCCAACCAACTATAGCAGCTACTGTAGTGCCATAATGTAATTTAATAAAAGACAGTCAAATTTAAAATTAGGATTAGATTAGATCTTGTGCAACACTTACTAACATGTAATAACATTGTAATGTTGCTAAAACAACAGTGTTATTTGTGACTCACAGGCGTACGTTAAAGGCACTTAATACTGAATGTGCTCCAAAAAATCAACTTATACAGCAAGTACTTCCTAAATAATGTTATCCACAACCACTGGGGTCATCTTCAAATTATATTTTCAAAACTTTTTTCTTAAATCAACATTAAATCAACATTCAATATCACACCTACTATCCCATCAGCACCAACTAAGGACTACAGACATAATTACACAAACACACTGCACATTTTTGGCACATGATTTTGTATTTACATTTTGTGTGTGTGTGTGTGTGTGTGTGTGTGTGTGTGTGTGTGCTACTGACACTGAAGCATTGGGGGGGCCCTAGCATCGTGTTTTGTATTTAACCATGCACGCACCTGATCACTGCTTGAGATGCTAGCTATCTAGCTCCTGAAACTGGACCTGCTGGCATGCAGCACCCTATGCCCAAGTGCACAGGAGATTAATTGGGCCTAATAATGACAAGCGCCTGGTTAGGAGGCTGACTGAAACCTGAGCCAGGGTGTGTTTTTTTTTTTATTTAGCGGGCTAACCTTTGCCTGTATAAAAAAAAAAAAAAAAAAAAAACACAATGGCAGAACAGTGGCACACTATGGGCATCCAAAACCAGGCCAAGGCCATAGGGGTCTATGATTAGGGCATGCATGGCCTGCTCCATTTATTTATGGGCTGGGGGTGAGAGATGGAGGGGTGGGGGGAAAGGAGGCGTTTAGGGGGATGGAGTGCAGTTTGGGATGCTGTGACGGATCTCCCTTCCCCTTGGTTGCTTGGGAAAAAGTCCAGTAGTGTGTCACACTGGGCCTAAAAATCCCCAGGAGGCAAGGCAACATTTATTTCCTTTATCCCCTCCCCCTGTGGAATAGTGTACATACATTTCTCAATTATAGCCTTGAGTCAGGGGGCTTACACCTCCCGCAATGGCTGCAGCTGAGGAGTGTGTGTGTGTGTGTGTGTGTGCATGTGTGTGTGTGTGCTGGTGCGTGCATGCTTGTGGGTGTCCACGTAGGCACCAGCATAACTGTTCTTCAACCCTCACAAGCTGTAACACACACACACAAACACACACAAACAGGCTAAGCATATTTGTCAGTGATGTTTTAGCTGTCTCTGATCACCTGGCTGACCACTGACTGCCACTAGAAGCATGAATAATTACCCTTCTCTGTTTCCACAGGCCTCTTTGGCACTCAGTGCAAAGGTTTCCAGCCGGAATAGATGTGATCTCACGCCATGGTAAGGTCAGAGCACAATAAAAACTGTAACTGGCACTACACACACACACACAGACAGACACACACTCACACACACACACCTGTGGCAAGTCTGGACATGTCCGACAGACCAGAAAGTTTGAATAGGACATTTAGGACAAAGTCCTGAAGGCTGCTGCTCGGCTTGTGTAGGTTTTAATGTATAATTATGAAATCAATTTTGGAGTTCTACACCCTTTTAGCCAGGCTAGCGCTGCCATAGTACCCCCCATTCAGTGTTACATTTCACTTCATCTTCACTAACCACTCCAATAAGCGAACAGACACTGAAGGCAGAGCCAATCGTTTTTAATGCCGCATTCCATTTGCGGTCGGAGCTTGGTTTCCGAGTCGTCTTCCAACCTCAGAAGCACCCTGCGACTCAGACATCCGAGCAAGAGCTGCTCAGAGTAACCCCGACTTCAAAGAGCTGCTCAGAGTACCCCGACTTCAAATTTGGGGACCGCCCATGGGACCGCCCATGACCAGTGAAGCAGAACCAAAGGGATCTACAGACTGTGCTAACAGGTGGTGCTAGCATCTACACTAATGCATTCGCCTCGGTTTTTTTTTGACGTGACATTATTTTGAGCTCTAAGTCGGCTGCTTTTGGCAGATGGAACGCACTATAGGTTCTCATAAAATATCTTCCCATCAGGTAGTCAATGGAGTGACAGTTGTCAGACTCTTTACGTAAAGTGAAACAAAGTGAAAGAGTCCACTAGTAGCCAACTAGTAGTCCACTAGTAGTCTCAAGCACCCTGGCCCTGCCCTCACCATGGTCTTTTTGTCCGCCTTCTGGATGATGTAGCCACTGATGTCACAGTTGCCGTTGTCCTTTGGGGGTTTCCACTCAAGGGCCACGTTAAAGCCCCACACCTCCAAAATCTTCACACTCTGAGGGGGACCGGGTAAATCTGAGAGAGATGGAGAGGCAGAGCTAATCCAACCAAACGATCAGAAACAGACTATGACCTATTAGTACACTATTTGTAGTACTAGTACATAATTAGTACATTTAAGTAACTTCACGAAATTTTCTCCAGTGTGGAGATGATAAAAAAAGCAGAAATTAGATTGATATACCTAAAGTTTCGTTACTAACATCAGAACATTACTTAGCTACTACTACCTGGGATGCAAAACACTAAACAGATGGCCCTGGTCTTGATGACCTTGCAAACAATTATCACTATTACGTTTGTTTGTTTGTTAGTTTTTGTCCAGCAACAATTGTCACTTGGACTATAAATTCGCCAATCAGTTATAAGCTATGCAAGGAATGCATTGATGCAGTTAGGATTCAGCTCTGCATGACTGTGTGCTTCAAGCTGGCATGACGTGATAGTCTTTGTGAGTCCACACCAACGATCTGCATGGTGATGTCTGCGCGGTCCTCCACGTTCTCAATCTGCAGGTTGATGTCGTACTTCCCAGAGTCCTTGCGTTCTGACCTTCGGATGAAGAGGATGCTATCATGGTCACTGTTGCGAACGCTGACCTGTTTGGGGTCTAGAGGTTCGCCATCTTTTGTCCAGGTGACTATGGGTTTGGGTTTGCCCTGTTTGGGGACAGACGAGGCGACGAGGGAAGTTAGAACTAGAGTTAGAGTTAATGCAACGTACGCAAACATGAACACCATGATTCACGCTCACATAGCAAAATGTGTTTTTCGGTAATGCACCACAACAATACAACAACATCTTACCATATATATATATTTTTTTTATCTTTTAACTCTGAAAAAAAAGCTGAATGTCAGTCTGTTCACCAACTTCAAGCATGCCTGGACTCACATTTGTTTTTGCTGCATCTGTGCACTGTGACCAGCTGGAAATGTTGGCGGCTAGGCTACAAAGCATACCCAGCATCACGGCCTTGTTGCACAAACACATAAGCACTGTATATCTACCACAGACATAATCCTCATTACAAACATGCCCACGGTCTTCACATGGTCTTGGACTGACATGACTGTTGCAGTGGATAGCTCTGAAGGCTTTGTAAACGCACTCTAAAACCCACGGATAGCTCTGAAGGCTTATTGTAAAACACATGTGCAGCGAAAGAGGTATCTTTATAGCCATTATTCTGCTGACAGTTTGGCTGCTGTCCAGCGTGTTCATCCAAGGATCCATCGCTTCGCTGGCTCAAAGGCCACAGCTTCCTATCCCTTAAACAAACACACACACATGCATACACACACACACACGCGCACACAACGGTGCATACAAGTGTTTTCCACCCAGCTGGCATACCCCACTGCAGGGTATCCAGATACAGTTTCTTTGAGGGTATGCTGGGGCAAGGGGGAGGGGCAGCTCTGTGTCTATATATTAATAGTGTTGGGGAGTGCTGTGCACACTAGCCTAAGGCTCTGATTTCACACACACACACACACACACACACACACACACACACACACACACACACAGTACAAGGCCAATGAGGGTTCTGTTGGTGCAAGGGTCAGGCATTTGGGGTCCCAAGGAGCTGAGAGACATGGACTGTTGGGGTGTATTTCTGGAGGGGTATCTCCCCCATGGTTAACACCCTAAACTTAGGAGGGTAGGGCAGGAGAGAGCATGGAGTTGGTCTGGCCTTTGGGGTTATCTCAGTGCAGATCCCACAAACACACACATACACACACACATGCTAGCCTGGCAAGAGCCTCGATCTCGCCACAGCAGTTGAAATACAGCTGTTGTCATAGTAGCTATGAGTACAAAACAGTAAATAAATGAACCACAATATAAACAAACAAATAAACAAATAAATCACCTATGAGGCCACTACTCAAATGTTGGACTGAAAATGCTGAAGTTCCTATATAATAAAGCCGACTATTTCTGTAGAAATATGCACTGAAGGATACCATGTTTCTCATAAATGTTTATGATGATTTAAGAGGAGTGAGACAACACTAAGAGAAATGGACATACAGCCTCTTGTCCTAAAGGAGACTATGGCCCAGTTTCAGTGTCTCTTACACACTTAGGGCTGAAGACACAGGGAGGACATTGAGATTAGGCCTATGTAATAGGAAAGACTGACCTGGAAGGGTATCACCAAGTTGATAGTCTCTCCAACTTTCTTGATCAGGGTCTGTCTCAGATGGCGGGGTATCCAGATCTTGGGGCGCTCTGCACAAAACAGGAAACCGAGTCAACCATCAAAACAAACTTAAATGAAACAACCCATCCAGCAGCAGCGGTGATGTGGGATGAGTGATCCCACATCACCGCTGCTGTTAGGAGACATAACTGGTGTTAGCGGATCACTTTAGAGTGACATCTCCCTTTCTAGTATTTGTGTCAAGATGCCAAGGAGCCCAGTGCCCAGTGATGTGTGTTAATCATGGGCAGAGTCAGGTGGTGAGTCGGGGATGAGGAATCCACGTAGTCAACTTAAGAGTGGATGAGATTCTACACCCCTTACCAGTTAAAGACCGTACGGCAGAGTGTGGAGGGGGAAGAAATGATATCCCTTTCACAACACACACACACACACACACAAACACAGTCCACACACACTCAAACAAACACAAACACACATGCACATAAATCCTTAAGAAAAGGGTGTTGACAGATTAGTATTCACACCTCACAGTTTATCTTCCCCACCAGGAGCATGTGCCTCATAGCAGGTGCTAACACAGAGAAGCCCTACTGGTGCTAGAGTTGCTAGCACATGCAGTTCTCACTAGTAAAGCACAGTGAGGCAGCACACAGAGCGCTGTTTAAAGCATGTAGCGCTGATCACTTGATCTCTCCCTGTCTAATGGTAGCATGTTGCAGTTTTCTCTCTCTGGTATTTGCATGTAACAGTTAGCTATTTGTATTAGCCTGGGAAGATTCTCATTCATTCAGGTCATTGTAGTCAAGGTGTTCATGGTGGTCAAGGTGTTCAGGTGTTAGCCTGGGAAGATTTTCATTCATCCAGATCATGGTTGTCAAGGTGTTCAGTTTTATGCAACTGGACTTCTTTCCAAAAAAGAAGTCCAGTTGCATATAATTGGACACCTTGACTCTTTGTTTTAGCACCTAGCATTGTTGCTCTGTTACTGTAAGGACTGGCTAGCCGACCTAGAGGAAAATATGACCTCTTAAGACCCTTAACTTAAAATGTATCAATTTGGGTGTGGACTATTTCCTAGGACTTCAACTTGAGTAGTAGACTACGACACGTTGACTAGAGTTCATTCAAAATTAAGTTTTTTTTTTCTGAAACCCCCGTAGGTGAAAAAGACACAACTGAGCTCAATTTAAGATCTGATTTCTTTCTGAAAGACAAAAATAAGACAACTGGAAGAAGCAGTATTTTCCCCAGTCTTCAGATAGCATGTAGGAGTGACCTGTTTCTGTCCATGTTCATGTGACACTCACGCATAATTTCTCGGATGGTGACTGGCTGGGCGAGGGTGGCAGGGGCGCTGGGGCCAGCCATGTTGAATGCCCGCACACGGAACTGCATCCTCTCTCCCGTGGGCAGGTCACGGATGGTGACAGAGGTGCGGTCAGTTAGACCCTCAAAGGCGGGAATCCATTCATCAGCTGGGGAGAGGCCAGGAGAGGATAAGCCTGATTAGCGTCAACTAAGCAGCAGAACAGAAGAAATAAAGGCATAATACATACTTCAGTTTGATGGAATTAATACCAGACAATTGTTGCCCCTACCCAACACATTTTTAGCTAGCTCCTTTTAACAAACTGTGTCAATAAAAGTTAAGCTGACTTGAAATAGCTTCACAAGAAATAACTACACAGAAACTACTTCAATATTCATCCAAAAATGCTAATTCTAGCCTTACAGTTTGAATCGAAATATGCTGTAAAATAACACTCTTAATTCCAGCTACTAAATTACCTTTAGACTGCTGTGTTCCATGGGCAATGTCAATGTGACTTATCTTCACCATCCTGTGTAATTAACTCAGGCAGTTACTGGCCTTCACTACATCCACTGATGTGTGGCCCAGCATGTTTTCCGCCCAGCTCATTTCATCAATGTCCTCCCAGTCCCAGGCCAGAAGGCCAGAGGGAGCCCCTCGCTCTCTGGCCAACAGCAAGGCTGCTTTGGCACAAGCAGAAGTGACAAGCAGGACTGCCTGCCCGGGCCATCTCTTAAGATAAGTGACACAGGACAAGCGATTTGGGCTTTTTGGATATTATATCTCACAGATGGGATGGGCGTGGCTGGTTCTGGTGTTATTTCTCCGCTCAATTTCACTCCTCTTGGGTCACCAGAAGAACCACCAGAAGAGCCAAGTTCAGGTTCGGTCCAGGGGGGCTTATGTCTAGCGTGTCATTCAATTGGTGCTCGCTAAACCCCTAGTCTGACACCTCCATAGACAGATTTAATTAGCGTTGGCTGTGCAGCTAATGAGAGCTGGCTCAGGCCCTGTGCACTTGACAGCAGAGTGTTTGGCTCCACCAGTCTAAGAAGACAGATAGGAGGCTCTCGAGATAGGGGCGACCAACGACCAGATGGCACTTTGTAGTTTTTATTGGTACTGTTTAACAAACTACAATTTATATGGGCAATTCTGCGTAATGGATGTGACAGATGAGCAGTTATAGTGTATATGTAATCTCTATAGCAGAACACAGCAAATCATTAATCACTGCATGATCATTAACATCATACTAATTCTTGGCACTGTGTTGGCATTATGGATGTGACAGAAAGCCCACTTCCCAAGGACTTGCCCATATTGTGATGGAAATGTAGCCTAAGTAAAAACAAAAAGTAGTAGGCCTATTTGAAACTAATATAGTGATTCTCAGAAAGAGAAAATGCTGAATAATGATTCAGTTCAATAATGATTTTGACCCTACAAATGCTGGAAAAAGGTGTAAACCTTAAAATTAAAACGGTCAAAACATGCAGTCTTTTGCCTTGCAGTCGTGTGTATTGTCTTCTGACTCGCAGGGTGGGGGAATCTGGTCAGGACCTCGCAGAGAGCCCTTTATCTGAACACGCCCTGTCACTGTCTCTTATCACCTCTGCTACATTACCCACACACTCTCTGTTCCTTTCAGCCCAATGGGAACGAAGTGTGGAGCAGATTGGTGAATCCTACTCTGTGTCCTGTCACTGCAACTCTTTTCTCTGTCCATTACTGTCCCCTATATCACTGTCTCCTGTAATATCTGGGATCCATTAATGTCTGTTGCTCTGTTCCTCTATCCCATAACTGTCCCACTGATGTGTCCCAGAAGTGTGTATCACTGTGTCTGTCCCCCCGATGTGCCCCAGAAGACAGCAGACCACCAGCATTTTTGCTTGTCGGTTCTCCGCTGCTGTTTTGCATTATATGGTATTTTCCAGATGGCAAAAATATCACATATGGTGAAATAGAAGCAGACCACAGGAGAGCTGACAAGCTAAAATGCCAGCAAACCACCAGTGGCAGCCTGCCGTCGGACTGCCAACGTCTTGCTATCTGGGTACACTATCGCTCGAAGGTTTGAGTGTTCCATGAAAACACTCATGCCACTGCCCTGGGTCAGTGTGTCCTTCACCTCACTGTGTGTTTCATTGTGTGCTGTGTGTTTCACTGATTCACGACTGGGACAAGTGCAGAGACCAAATTCCTTGTGTGTGTGAATACACTTCGCCAATTAGATATTGTCTTATTCTCTATTCTCTATTAATAAGAAACAGCAAATGAACAAGATAACATGTAGTCCTTGTTAGAGATACAAGTCATGATTTATTTGAAATGATGGATGTGTACTTCAAACTTTGTTTTATTTAAAATGGGAATTTTTATAGCAATTGTAGCATATCTCAGTGATTTGCTATGCTGACTATTTACAAATTTCAACTTTTGTGTGGTAGGCTATGTGTGTGTATGTGTGTGTGCGTGTTTGTGTGTCTCCTGTGCTGTCTCTCCATCAGACCATAAACCATGAGCCAGTCTCTGTTCTGGTTCTTTAATTCCAGACCCATGAATAACCAAAATGATTTTTACCATATTCTATTTTACTGTTAATCAGTCAAATTATGATTAACATGTTAATTTACTTTTAATTGCACTAATGTTATTTAGTATATAATGTAGCCTAATCTTTGTGCCATAATTGCTTGAGAGAGAAAACTCGACTTGTTCTTATCAAGTCCTGCAAGCACACTTATTTTGTTGCATCCTCCCCTTGCTTTACCTCATGAGCTACTATTAGCACACTAGCAAACAGCAACTTTTAATTAAGAATCACCAGCTAACTTAATGATGCAAATAATTACTTCATACTACTTAGGTAGGGTGTGTGTTTCTTATATCTTTTCTTAGATGCTGACAAACAGTAGTTTAATAGTGGATTGGTCTTTAATCACCCTTTTCATTCTCCTCCCCAACACCTTTCAGTTAGTGAGCAGTTAGCTTATATTAAGCTAAACACACCAGCAAACTAGCAATAGTAAGTGAAAATACTGAATGCTGATGGGTTGGTCCTCTATAAGGGGGGAGACACCTTGTCAGAGGAGTAAACACATTACTTCTGTTGGCTTTAAAATGAAATAACATCAAGAAAAATGACAAATTATTTAGCTATTATTTAGTTAATATTTCTAATTAAACACAATATGATTACTGGGGGGGGGGCGGGTTTGATTTTTGCGGGGGTCAGAACCCCTCTATGCCTGTGGAAATTACACACCTGTGTCCCTGCACCCCTTGACCCATTGCTGTGTCCTCAGATACTTACATCCCTCCTTGCAGTACTCGACCCCATAGCCATCGAGTTCGGCCGACCCAAGCCTGTCCGGAGCCTTCCACTTCAGAGAGATGGTGGTGTCACTGATATCATCAACACAAAGCGCCAAGGGCTCACTGGTTGGAGCTGGGGAAGAGGAGAGAACAGTTAGTAAGAGAGAGTAAATAGAATAGTTTTGTTTGTTTTCTTTTGGGGGGGGGGGGGTTGTTTTTGGTGTTTTTTGTTTTGTTTATTTTGTTCTTGTTTGTATAACATTACATTTGCTTTTCCTTGTTTTGTCTGTTGATTCTTACAGTGAAATGAATAAATTTGCAAGGTGTTTCATAATTAAAACTTTATTTTCACATCATCCTGTTAATCATTCTAATATGACCAAAGTCACAGTCCCGTGTGAATATTAAAGTAACTTATATTAAAGAAATAATTCAACAACAGCAGACAAAGTATACTGCTGTAGACTACTGTTACACTGTGAAGTCCTGCAGTGCCATCCAAAATGGCATCAAATATGATCTGTGTCCCATGTGTGGAAATTAGCGCTAAAAAATCGAATTAATCACAATAGAAAATGTAAGTTAATCATGATTAATCATAATTAATTACACATTTAAAGTTCCAAAATACTCTACTACCCTTCCATTTTTTGTGAAGACAGAATTTTTCCACTGGCTGTCTACAACAGGGGTGCCTGACCACATGATTTTTTAACTACCCGCCCACACTCGCATTTGAGACTAGGCTATTGTAGGCTACTTTGCCATCTCACATCAGTGCACAGCCAACCTTCAGATTAACATAATGCTAAGACAAACAACCTCATAACATTGCTGAGGGTGGACAGATGGAGAGGCAATGCACTAACAGCACTCAGCTGCTCTCGGATGCTCTCTGAGTTATACAAACTAAGCTGAGCTAAAAATGGCGTAGACTGGCTCTCGGTCTGATCGCAGAAGCTATACGACTTATCGCCAGCATTGGATCTAGGGCTGATCACACAAGCCAATACATTGTGCCTGGATTGGTTCTAGGGCTGGTCACACATTTCGCCAGCTGTGGGTCTGAATCTGATCAAACAAGCTGTGCAATCTTGCAAGCTCCATGGGGAATTAATAAATGCTCCCTGCTGTAATTAACCAAACTCAAATATCTTGCTCCCTGAAAACACTACAGGTTAATGCACGGCAGTGTTATTTTTATGAAGAGCCTGGCTGTGGGCACATATACACATACCTCATTATGAGTGTTTGTGATAGCTAGCTTTTCACATAAGCACTCCTATATATCTGCTCGGCCTTCTTGACTTACTCCTCTCAACATAAACCGTCAAACATAAATCACTTCAAAGCAAAACATTCAGTCATTCTCTCTCTGCAGGTATATATATCTCAGCCATATGTCAAACTGTCAACCAAGTGTCGTCGACTGTCACGATGATGACGTCACGTGGGAGTTGTCAGACCAAAATAAGGTGTCGGAAAAGGCGACCCCCACACTTGCTAATGACAGCCAATGTCAAAGGTTACCTTTAAAAAAATGTTAAATTCTCGCACTTTGAAACTGACAGGCTTTAACTATGTGATAGAATACTATAGAATTGCCAGAGTACTTCCATAAAACAATACCATAATATATGAGTGAACATAAAGTAAGAAAAAATGTGCAAATATATATATATATTTATATATATAAACTATGTGTGTATTCTGAGAGGACCACTGAAATGAAGTGAATGAACTTTGTGTTTTCTTTTAACACAACAAAGTCAGTCTATCTTCCTGTGAGGACACTGCTACACCAGCGGTTGCTACTGATACGATGGCCAGGCCAGAGCACACATGTGTGTCGGAAGACAAGGAACAGGCGGGAGCACAACAATAGCACAGATATCTGAGGCATGTGTCTAATGTGTCTCACGCCTTTGATTTACATCAGGGCTGCGCCACAGTCTTCTGATAACAGCACACTCACACACACACATACACACACATACACACACTTAAACACACATACACACACACGCGCCATACACGGTCCATTCAAAACCACACATGCATACACGCATATTAGTGTGCACACACAGTATTTAACATACTCTTAAGCATACCTTTAACCTACAGTTGTCCTACAAAAAAAAAACACCAAAAAAAAACTAAAAACTGTTTTACACACAAAAGCTGCCTTAAAGCTCATTTGAATTCAGATACTGCAGAAGTAAGCATAATCCGCAGACAGGCACGCAATCACTTTGACCCAAAGAGAGTGTGGAAAATGGAAGCCTACTGCCGACGGGTTCAGGTTCCGGTTCGGGCTGGGGTTCCGGAGCAGGTTCTGCGGGTGGTGCCTCTCCCTCTGCGGGGGCCTCCCCTTCGGCCGGTGGTGCTCCCTCAGTTGGTGGCGCTCCCTCGGCCGGTGGTGCTCCATCTTCCGCAGGGGGAGCTGGAGCAGCCTCTCCTTCAGGCGCAGGCTCTGCAGCTGGGGCAGGAGCAGGTTCTTCAGCCGGTGGAGGTGCTGGTTCGGCAGCAGGGGCCTCTGGCTCGGGCTCCTTTGCCTCAGCGGGCACGTCGGCGGGGGCGTCTGCGGGGGCCTCCTCGGCCGGCTTCTTCTCTGCCGTTTTGGGCAGCGCAGGTTTGGTCATTTTGTCCTCTTTACGCCAAGGCCTGAGCTGCCAATACAGCTTCCTCTCCTCTTTCCCCTCTCACTCTCTGAGTGAGTGACAGACTCCCCTAGCTCACTCACACACACATACACACACACACACCGAACTTTACTCACACAGACAAGACACACTCAAACACACACACACACACACTGGCAGCGTGTCTGTACACTCCCTTTAGGGAAAGCCAGTAGTGGCAGTGCTAGCAGTTGTAGCACATTCAGCTGTTAGGCTGTCCTTCCTTCCTTTCTCTCTCTCTCTCTCTCTCTCTCTCTCTCTCTCTCTTTCTCTCGGTGGTGGGAGTTCTCCTCTCCACCCCACGCTGCCTGTGGAGGCTGGACATCCACCTCTCGTCCCGCTAACGTGTCTTTATTTATAGAGAGGGGCAACGCAGATACTTTCCTAATCAGCCGGTCGCACTGGGCTACAGATGCTCTAGCGTCCATCTGTCCGTCCAGAGACGCCAATAAACGAAGAGAAAAAAGGGAAAGTGTAGGCATGGAGAAGAGAAAAGGAAGAGCAAGGAAAATTCCCTCAGACCCTCAGACTTGGAGCCTCACTTTGCTGATCAAATTAGTCCCTGATTCCACACATCTACCACTCATTCGCTCTGTCTGTCTCTGTTCAGCACACTTGTTCTTCTCGTACTCCTCTCTCTCAATCTTTCTTTCTTTTCATTCTTTCTATCTCTCTCAATTTCATTTTCTGTCTCCTTTAACAAAGTTAGAGTCTGTTGAAAAGCATTATGACTTGAAACGCCACCTTTGGGAGAGAAGCCAACATCTGTGAAGTGTTTTAAGGACTGAGTAGTGTGCTAGATTTAGTTTTTCTTTTTTTTTTTCTTTTTAGTTGATTATTCTCAAGTACACTCTTTCACACTCTATATAGATTTTTTCTCTCTCTCCATCTCTTTCTTTGTTTACTTCATTCTCATTCTCTCTCACTCTCTCTCTCTCTCTCTCTCTCACACTCTCTCTTTCTCTCTCTCTCTCTCTCTCAACCCCCCACCACAGTAAGCAGATCTGGTGTATGACAATGTGTTGCTGAGAATCTCCAGGTGCATTGAAAAGATCAGCAGACCTTACTTGGCCAGCATGTCAGCGTCATGCCTTCCTCTCTTTACGACCTTCTATCTGTGACAACAGCACATCACATGCCACCCTCATACTTACATAACAGCTGAAAATGTACTGAAGACAGTCAGTGGGATCAAAATAAAGATACCCTTGCCTAAAACGCCATCTTGATACCAACCATTTGAGTGTTGAGCGTTCAAATGAGTATGACTAAATACAACATATTTCACCTGAGTAAATAAAATACTAGTACATTTTGCTTGTACAATATCGACATAAAACTTTTGCCATGGATACAACTGTCAACTTCTCCTTACTGTAACATGCCCACATTAGGCTGTGTGTGTTTTCAAGCAGGGCAGGGATTGGTTGATGAACTGTCAGATACAGCCACATGAGTGACCGTGATTGGTTGCAGTTGCCTTGTGACATAAGTACAGCTGAGGTCGTGAGACTCACCGACCGGGACAAACGGCTGGGAGGGACTGCTGTGCCGAGACATTCCGATGGCGTTCACGGCATACACCCTGATCTCGTAGGCCATGCCCTCAATCATCCGCTTGGCTGTGTATGTGGTGTCTTTGTGGGGGTCAAAGTTCAAACGCATCCAACGGTAACTTTTCTTCTTCTTTCTCTCCAGCACATAACCTGACATGAGGAAAATACGCCACATCAGATGCACATGCATACATGCATATCCTTCATGAGATCAAAAGAGAGCACTTGCACTTATGTGCACACAGTATACAGTATATACATATTTAAGATATAGGTGCAGAAGCCTTACATTAGACATATGCAATGGCATTGAAACCGTCAGGAGGGAAAATACAGGGATGTTAACTCAACCACTGCGCCTATACTGATTGAGATTTAAACATATATAAATTACCTTCTTAAAACTAAGAAAATTGACTGGTACTTAGTAGGTGACTTCATCCTTGACTCTAATGGAGCTAATCATGACTTAATCATTACATGGGAATACAGGGCACTCTGTGATACAAGAAATATGAAAATGGTCTGGGAAAACTGTATTTTGTTTTGTTTGATTTGTCTGGGCTGGAGTACGTACTGTAACATGTAACATTTCAGAGTTCAGAAGCACAACTAGTTCAGTCCACCTTCACAAATGTAAAATATTATGCAGTTTTCACTGGCAGTTCCAGGTGGTTTCTGTCAAATTTCAGTTGTTTTTATGTATTAAATATAAACCAAATCAAAACAAATCAACATGTCCGAATGATAAAATATTTCTTAAAATGTATATAATGTACTTAGCATTCAGCAAAATTGGACTGACTGGTTTTGCATCCAAACACTTCCCAGGAAAACTTTTATTCATATTTCTACTTTGGCTACAGCCTGCAGTGGCCATCTCCTGGTTTCCATAACGACACACTGCAGTAGAATAATCCACTCTAATGACTCACCGATGACTGGTGATCCTCCATCGAAGTGCGGAGGGTCCCACTGAACAACACAGGAGTCCTCCCCGACGCTAAGGATTCTGGGAGTCTGAGGAGGATCAGGCACATCTAGGGGGAAAAGTAAACACACATACACAACCTCATGACTCCATAGGCTTGGCAAAACCCACTGGCACATCTGGGGGGAGTGAAACACACATACAGACACAACACACAAACACACACACAGATGTACACTCACAACTAAACCCACTTTGTGTGTGTGTGTGTGTGTGTGTGTGTGTGTGTGCTCTGTGCATCTGAGACTCTGCCTCTGGCTTGAGCCTGTCCACTATGTTGGGTCCAGATTAGGGAGGCTGAGAGATGTTTTTTTCTCTGGTCTGGCTCTTTATGAAGGTAAGGTGGGTGCTTCGGGGACAGACATTCGACTGTCTAGGCACTCACGCTGACACAGGGCTGCAGGGGGAGGGAAGATAAACTAATAACGCCCTGGTGCCAGCCTCCCACTCAAACGCATCAAGCCCACCACAATCCAAACTTCTAAAGTCCACTGCAATCCAAATTTCTAATGGCCACCACAATCCAATTTTTAAAGTCCATCACAATCCAGATTGTAATGTCCATCACAAACTCTTCAAGTACAGTGTCTAAGATGATTGCCATATGCTCATATCTATGCATTTTTCCCCCTGTGGCCTCCAGATGTACATGTGTTTAAAGATGGGAACAAAGCGGATGGCTTTTTGCTGCTTTGTGTTGCTTGGCAACCCTATAAGCAGTTCCATTCATTCTGGTTGGATGATCATGTCAAATGGCTTACTGGGATATCATCAGTGAGGAAAACTGTCCAGTCCAGCAAGCAGTCCATCGACTTAAAGAAGGATACCAGTGTCCAGAGAAATCCCTAGCCTTATTGTTCGAGGACAATGACAACTGTCTTCAGGAAAAAGAACCAGAATATTTGAATCAACATAGATCGAATAGCGACCCAGCAGCTAATGTTAACTGAATTGGGCATAAAATGAAACTGAAAGTGACTTACTGTGCCCCATTTGGTTAGTGTTAGTTACCAATTCATTATTTGGTCTATGTTGTGTCAAATTTTCTCATTTGTTTTCCTACTGACGGCAACTGGTGACCTGGAGCGACAGGGCTATGGACTGATTCACACTGGGCTGCTCCTTGAAGAGTGTAGTGTGGTGACAGTCAACAACCCATTTGGAAAACAATACAGTATGCTGCTGGTGACTCATCTAAGATGAAGCCCTATAAACCAATAAGTTGAGAACTGCCACAACTTTCAGTGCTCTCTGGCTTTCATCTCTCTCTCTCTCTCTCTTTCTCTGTGTGTGTGTGTGTGTGTGTGTGTGTGAAAGAGAGATTGGGGGGGGGCAGAGACAGAGAGGCAAGAAGTCAACGTCTTTTTGTGGTGTGTGTATCTGTATGTTTATGTGTGTCTGTAGTTATGTGTGAGTGTGTGAGTGTGTGTGTGTGGGGGGGGTGGGGGTGGGGGTCGTGGGTGGCATCGTGAAGTGAAGGGCTGGTGAGGACACATTACTTGTTGGTGCTCATGAGTCTCAAGGCTGTAAAAGTAAATCCTGAACAGCACCTCAGTAAAGACAGCTATCACTGAAACACAGACACGACAGGTGACCGACAGCTTCTGAACAACGATAGACTACATTTACACTAAGGGGACTGTGTGTGTGGGTGTGGGTGTGTGCGCACGAGTGTGTGTGAGTGTGTGTGTATGTGTGTCTGGGAATGAGAGAGAGAGAGCAGTGAGTCTGTTTACTGGTGTGCCTGTGTCTGTGCCTGTGTCTGAGTGTGTGTGTGTGTGTGTGTGTGTGCTTATGTGTGTGTGTGTGTGTGTATGTGTATGTGTGTGTGTGTGTGTATATGTGTGTGTCTGTGTGTCTGAGTGTGTGTGTGTGTGTGTGGGGGGGGTGTATGTGTGTCTGTGTGTGTGTGTGTGTTGAGTGTGTGCGTGTGTGAGGGTGTATGTGTGTCTGTGCGTGTGTCTGTGTGTCTGAGTGTGTCTGTGTGTGTATGCGTGTGTATGTGTGTCTGTGTGTCTGAGTGTGTCTGTGTGTGTATGCGTGTGTATGTGTGTCTGCAAGCAATCCAGTGAATTCAGTAATCGCAGGGAGCTGTTTGAGGTAATGATCCTCTAATAAATCAGAGCATTTTATTGCCCATGAGAAACGCTGTCTGAGCTCATCCATTGGCTAGAGCCACAATTACTTTCCTCCAGACATGTCCCCTCGCCTCCACCCCCATCACCACCACCTCCACCCTCCCGAGATGACAGAGCCAAGTCGAAGCCTCTTTCCTGTCCTTTCATGAAGCGGTGGTGGTGCCCATTCCTCTCTCTCCCATTTTACACCCCTAAATAGTACTGTGAGAGGAGCACAGATACACACATACACACACACTGACCAGAGCACAGATACACACATACACACACAGAGACACAGACACAAATACACACACATGCAGATAGCGAGAATCAGACAGACACACACACACACACACACACACACACACACACACACACACACACACTGTAGACATGGATATTGTACTAAACAACACACAGCTATCTAACCAGACAGGTTTCTTGCCAGGCATTAGGTTTAGTTCCATGAGGGAGAGTCAAATGTTACAGGGGTCAGCAAGGGTCATCACTATGACAACATGGCACTTGTCTTGCATCAGGTGGTCTGAATGTTCTTTCCTTGCCTCAATCTGACCATAATTTAGTAGCCAGGGCACCATAAAGAGGAGATGGGGGAGTTTAGATTGGGAAGTTATGTGGTACATTTCTGTTAGCTTTGTTTCTGGGGCATTTTTCCCTCTTCAATCAGATTGAGGCAAAGATACTGACAGGAAACTACAGCACTAGGAAAGGGAGATGGAGACGATGAAAGGTCAGCACTTGACCTCAGGTCAGGGTTGAAGCTAGGTAACCGAGTTTGTGGTAGTTTGGGGGAGTTAGGATGATTTTAAGGTTCTGGTACTGACGGGGGTCCAAAATTATTTTCGGTCATAGGGCCCAACATTTCTAGCGGTGTCCTTGTGAACTTCTTAACCAACTGCTCCTCTATGCTTAAGTATATTGGGCTCTTGACCAGAGATAGGATGCACTGACTGCTATATCAAACTGACATGTGCCGGATGATGCCACAGTGTTGACTGGCTTCTTTGCCCTGTTGGTCCTACCTACGACTTTAACGGTAATATCAGCGGTGTCCTCTCCCGCCGGATTCCGCACAATGACGGAGTACACGCCCTCGTCCTGCCGCTCCGCCCCCTCGATGGTGAAGATGCAGTGGCCCTTCGTGGTCTCCACGTGGACACGCCCGTCCGCCTCCGAGATCACCTAGGCCACACCCCACAACCAGTTAATAACACTGTCACTGGTTAGATGCTTGACTGACATTTCCTGTGTCCAATCTGATGTGTTCTCATCCAGTCGGGCTTGCATCAGATATACATGTCATATGTGAAGTATTTGAATAGGATATTAATCATGTAGTTATGATCATAGGGTTCACTGTGTGTCCATGGTCATGGTTAGAGAACAGCTGATGAATGACAACTTTTATGGTCATATAGCATCAGAGTTGTTAACATGCTGAAATATTTCAAGGAGATAAATTTAATTAACAGATCAATTAATCAATTAGTTAAGCATCTTCTTATGTTATTTTGATTGTTGACCATATGATCATAAAACATTTCATTGTCAAATACTTCTCTCATGTTCTCAATGGAGGTCAATCCAATGGCCTGACATGACCAGTGGCACACATATGCTTTGGCCATGCTGAACAGGTGTCCACGGTAACGGTCAACAAACAAACCCAGCACAGACAGACAACAAGGTATGCTCCTACACTTCCTGACAACAAGACACGCCTCTTACCAGCTGACAACAGGACATGCCTCTCCTGCGCTTCCTCTCTGTCTGCGGTGGTCCCACTCCATGGGTAGACGCTGACATAGGCAAATGAGAGGCCAAACGGACACACAAACATGCACTCACCCACCTGGCAACAACTGGAAATGGCCTTCATCTTTACGGTACCCATGAACCTTTGCCATGTTACATAATTATATGATAGTTCCATATTTGTCCTACATTTACAAGGACAACCAAAATGATATATGGTATTAAATATGAATCTACACATTAAAGATTATATATATAAAAGAGGATAGTTGTCTTCAAATTTGTTTAGTTTACGGTTGAAGAAGTGCATTGAAATAGAGGAGGCAGCCGTGCAGGAAGACTGTGGGCCTGTGCAAGGCTCTAGAGTCTAGATTAATGGCAGATTACTGTAAGAGATCGCTGCATCAAAATCCCATAGACGTGCTACTGTCCAATGCTGATGTCCAGTATTCCTGCTGAGACCTGCACAAGAGCTGCTTCCTGTTACTGGCCTCGTCTACAGACAGGACAGGAAGGCAGGGCCAGGTGGCTCTCTGGTCTGTCCTCTGGGGGTAACCACATGCAGCGGGGCGCAAGCTTGTGCCAACAGAACCAACCAAGGATGCAGGTCGGAGGAGGAGCGAGAGACAGAGAGTAAGCGAGAGAGAGAAGAGAAAAGAGAGAGACAGGAAGGGATAGGTGGAGAGCAAGAAAGACATAGAGAGAGGGAGAGATAGAGGAAGGGAAGAGAAGAATGACAAGAGTTTGTGATGTGGGAAAGAAACAGTGGAGTCAAAAGGTGAAGAGAAAAGCGAAATAAAGAGATAATGAGGAGATGGGATAAGGAAGAGTTATTCCAAAGATTGAATGAGGAAGACTTATTCCAATGAGGGAATAATGACAAGTTATTTCGATGAGGAATTGAGGAAGACTTATTCCGATGCGGAATATTCAGAGACAGAACGACTGATAAAGCAGGTGTGACATACAGAAGGAGAGAGAGAAATAGAGAGAGAGAGAGAGAGAGAGGGTGACAGATGGAAAAACACTCGAGCAGCAAAATCCAAAGATGAAGATGAGGATGAACACATGAGATGAAGATGAGGATGAACACATGAGAAGAAGATGAGGATGAACACATGAGATGAAGATGAGAATGAACACATAAGCAAACAGGCAACACAGATGGCTGCCAGTGCTTGAAGACCAAGGGACAGACAATTTATGAGAGAGAGAGGGAGAGAGAGAGAGAGAGAGAGAGAGAGAGAGAGAGAGAGAGAGAAAGGTAGGGAGAGAGAGAGAGAATTGAGTGCAGGACTTCGCAACAACATAGAAGAAAGGAATGTGTCTGAGAGGAAGAGACAGTGAGAGACAGAGGAAAAGAGAAAACAAAATTGAGGGAGGGAGACAAAGAGAGAAAGAGAGAGAACGGAGTGTATGAGTTAGTTTCAACATCACAAAGACTGAAATGAACTGAGGCAACTGAAGAGGTGTTTGAGGCAAAGGGAGCAGTGTGTGTGTGTGTGTGTGTGTATGTGTGTCAGGATGAGAAAGCATAATGTGTTAAGGGGAAACGGCGGAGTGCTGGTGGAGTTAGTCATCCAGGGGCTCTGGGACTCACTTCCCCTTCCTTGGTGGAGCTCCACGTGCGGACCGCTGCCTCTGCATCCTCCCCATCCGTTTGTTTGGCCCTACCCTACGTGAGCAGAACACAGCGCAGGGCGTGGGTGGGTTGGTGCCATCCACCCCTCGCTCCACCTCTGGGAATAGGGTTCCGTGGAACACAAGAACACATGGGATAGCTCACACATGCTAGTGCATTCTGGGTAAACGGACGTGGGAGATCCAGATGTCACTCACCTGGCACAGCTGTCTGTGGATGATTACCCACAATTCCACCACCATTCCATGAAAAGGATGACCCTATCTGAGTTCACATTATTCATGGTATGCTTCAATAATGGCCTGCCTTAAGGCTAAACTTTGGACTTTTGAATATAACCAGAGAATTTCAAAAAAGATAAATAGCATTAGCTTAGGTTACCAAGCAATAGAAATGACTTTGCTTGTTTTCAAAAAGAAAGCTTCATTAATTTATCTACGGATACACCAAAACTTTGCAAAAGAATAAAGGACATTGTTCTATGAGGATTTCTTTGATGTGTGTGTCTGTCCCTGATGTCTCGTCTAATAGGGGCAACAGAAGGTGGGCCTCAGGCAGCTTTTAGACGGGAAAAAAGCCCTGAGTGAGTGAGAGCCTGCTCGGACTCAGAGTGCAATCTGTGAATTACACAGACTATACTAATGGGCAGGCTACACCGGATACGTTACAGAAACGTAACAGATATGTTATATTAAGTCACACAACATCAAAATTTAACAGTTAGCTTCCACGATATAATCAATGGGACTAGCTACACCAGATGCAGCAACACAGCAAACATTCTAAAAAAAACAGACTAGTCTTTTAAACGTATTTGGGCGTGGCTTGACTTAACACTTCTGTAACGCATCCTGTGTAGCCCTAGGGTGAGATGACCAGACCTCTGAGATGAAAATTGGGAACATTTCCCTGAATTTTCCTTAGGAACCAGGGACATTCCTATTTCTACAGTCAATATCATTAAAATGAGTAGTGTTTTAGCTTCAAAAATCGGGGACACTTCATTTTACCAGGAACAGACCACCAAAACCGGGGACTGTCCCTGGTGACTGTCTGGCCACCCTACCCTAGATTAAGACTCAATAGGTGCTCACTACAATAAGACTTTGGTGAATTTTAAATAATCTTTGGGAAAGAAGACATCTTATATACGTGCCAGCTTACCGTAAGGGTGCTGAACCATATTCCCATCTTAACTCACCTTAATGTACGTTTACAAAAAGTCCTGTAAAATCATGAGCCTTCATTTGGGGGTGCAGGGAATGCAGCTAGGAGTCTACTGCCCCAACACAGACATACTTTACCTGCAGCACCTACAGCCTACATGTAGCTGAGGTCCCCTACCTGTGTTGGATCACAGGTGTATCACAGACGACTCCTCTGCCATCCTCAGGTAAAGTGACAGAAGAACACAACCCCATTCAGCAGGGAAGGTCAAAGGTTATGGGAACACAAACTGAGGCCTTTCCACTAGAAATTATCTGTAGTAAATCTAACAGGCCTAGTAATTAGGACTGCTACTTTTTCATGAGCTGAAATCACTCAAGTATAGATCCCTGTTAGACTAAAATTATTATTGAGTGGTTGTGCAGATTACATGATATTAGATTGGATTAAATTAGATTAGATTAAGGCATAGTTTAAATAATCTTTTCTGCAGAGCTGTATCTGCACCAGGGTTAGCTGCTGCTGCTACGGCTTGACTCTGCAAATGCTGTCAAAACTCCTGAAATAATAACCCACAGAGTGCAACAAAGAAAGGAGCATATATCATAAAGGCATAAACATGGAATGGTACTTTGTGACTGAATTGAATCCTATTACACTTTGCCCTGTAAATAGTTACATTCATACCAATTACAGTAATGTGAACAGCATCCTCCATGATGGTACAGAATGCTGTATAGAACAGAATTCTGATTAGGAGGCCAAAACCCCCCCAAGATCCCTCCTACCTTCTCACCCTTGGTCCAGACCACAGTAGGGGCGGGGTCTCCGGTGATTGGCACATCCAAGCGTAGCTTGTTTCCGGCAACCACCACTATGGTGGACTCTGGAGTTTTACTCATGGTGTCCAGGTGGATCTTTGGAGGATCTAACCAGCAAAACACAAAACAGTGTGACATCACTTATGCTTGTCTGTAAGTGTACTAACTAACTAGCTAAGTAAATAAATGAATAGCATTAATTTGTGTATGTATTTATTTATTATTTGTTTGTTTGTTTGTTTGGGACCAGTCTCCCCTATTGCATTTTGTAATGTGTCTTTGGTAAATTTGTATCAGAGAGATACCTTAATAAAACATGGGATATGATTGTTGGGTGTGTTTGTGTGTATGTGTATGTCTGTGCATGTCTGCATGTGTGTGTGTGTGTGTCTATGCATGTGTGTACTGTGTGTGTGTCTATGCGTGTGTGTACTGTATGTCTGTCTGTGTGTGTATGTGTGTGTGTGTGTGTGCGCATTTCTGATGCTGGGTACAGTGTAGTATTTTGTTTTTACCCTGCCGAGGCACGTAGTCAATCTTGACCTCTGTGAGAAGAGAAAAGAGGAAACAATCACATGAGCTCTCTGAATCAGCCGAGTGTGCACTCACTCTGTGGGGAATGAGAGAACATGGGATGTGAGGGGGAAATGCTTTTTCACTGTACCAAGGAAGTTGAGCTTGGCTGAGAGGTTAAATGCGTAGCCCTCCGGGACGAATGTGTAGTCTCCTTCATCTTCCGGCTTCACATCGTCTATGGTGAGCTTATGAATCCTGACAGAAAGAGGGGGAGGAGAAAGAGGGAGAAAGAGAGAGAAAGGAAAGAGATGTGACGCACAAGACAAAATAGGTTTAAATTTTTAACATACCCACCCATTCCATATTTTGATCCACTTCCTCTCTGTCACTTACATACACACACACACACTGACATATACTTACATGCACAAATATACAGACACACATTCACACTTAGAGACTCAGACCTACACTCACCCATACACATTTTCACACATTCACACATGAACACACACACACACAAACACACACACACACACACACACACACACAGAAATGACAAATGTACACTTTCAAAAATGCACATTACACATACGTCCAAACAGACACAGACACACACACACACACACACACACACGTGTGCATACCTGCCGATATGTGTGATGTGTGTACGTGCGTCGGCCTGCACCTCCACTCCGTTCCTGAACCAGGTGCCCTTGACGTTCTCATCAGACACCTCGCACTTAAACATGGCCTGGTCTTTGGCCTTCACCGTCAGATCTGCAATGCTCTGGTACACCTCCAGCTCCTTCTCTGTGGGGCCCACACAATAGGGCTTAGGGACAGTGTGTGTGTGTGTGTGTGTGTGAAAGAGAGAGAGAGTGGTAGCACAGGAAAGAAAGCTGTGAACATACTGCACTTGGGGGTCTACAAACACAGTGTGAGTGTGTGCGTGTGTGTGTGTGTGTGTGTGTGAGAGAGAGAGATAGCACAGGAAACAGATCAGATCGGATCAGATAGCACAATTAGCACAGCTTCATTACATAGCTCCTCATTTCCCACTAGTGACCCTTCAGCAGGCCTAGCTGCTCATCTTTGGATCCCTGAGACAGAGTCACACAGAGGGGGTGCTGGTCTCAGCTCCCTGCCCCTTGGTTAAAATACCCCCGGAAAGGCATTGGTCCTGGTCCCCTGCCCCTGGGTTAAGACCCCTCCAGAGGGGCATTGGTCCTGGTCCCCTGCCCCTGGGTTAAGACCCCCATGGAGGGGCATTGGTCCTGGCCCCCTGCCCCAGGGTTAAGACCCCCCTGGAGGGGCATTGGTCCTGGCCCCCTGCCCATGGGTTAAGACCCCCCCGGAGCGGCATTGGTCCTGGTCCCCTGCCCCAGGGTTAAGACCCCCCTAGAGGGGCATTGGTCCCGGCCCCCTGCCCATGGGTTAAGACCCCCTCGGAGGCGGTGGTGGGGGCATCTGGAGAGGTGGGCACTGAACCCTGCCATGGGTTGGCACAGGCGAGGGCACTGGGCACATGGCAGCTGGTGAGAGCTGGCAGGCAATGCCATCTGATTAGGGGCCCCAGGGACACAGGAACTGGCAGCGCTACACAGCTAAAGGGGGTATCAGGTGTGCTCACACATACAAACACACACACACTCACACACACACTCATACACTTACACACATGCACAAAAAAACACAAACACAGTCATACACAAATATAAATACAAAGGCACACACAGGCACACCTGTTAACACACACACACACACACACACATACTACGTGCTCAGACAGGATTAATATCAGTTAGAATGAGAGAAGAATGGATAGATATCCAGCTGGAGAAAGAGGAGTGTTGATAGAAAAGGTAGAAGTGAGGGAACTGGAAAAAGAGAGAGATTAGAGAAGCAGTGTGTGTGTGTGTGTGTGTGAGAGAGAGAGAGAGGGATATTTATTCAATACAAAAATAAATATAAATTAAAGAATAATATTTTATTAATGATATTATTATTTTTAGTGATTTAAGCTTCCTTTCAAATCCAGGCCCAGGTTGTATTTATTTATTTATTCTTTATTTATTTACTTAATTTTAAACAAGTTTCTTCTGAGACAGAGAGAGAGAGAGAGAGAGAGAGAGAGATGACAACAGGCGATAGAGACACTTGACAGATCTGGTTTTTTTTTCCAGCCCCATCTTTCCATCCCATTCCAGACCTTTCAGTCTTCTCAAAAACCTTTCAACTGGACAAGAATCAGGGTCTTCAGAGGAATTATATTGATGTGGTCTTTTTGGATAGAACAAAACAGAATGGATATTTGACTTTAGTATATTTTAATGACTAGAGTAGTCTAATTAGAGGCCAAGCCTCTCTCCACATGCACGGCCACTGACACTTTGTCTTCTCTGCCGTTATAAGAGAGATTGTGTGGGTTGAAAGGGAGTGGAGCTAATGAGAGAGTTAGGAAGATAGAAGGAGAGAAAGAATTAGTCGAAGACAGATAGGACATGCAGTATGAGTGATAGACAGGGAGAGAGGGTGGAAGAGAGAAAGAAAAGAATAGTAACAATAACAGAGCAAGAGAGAATGAGAGAGAGAGACAAAGAGAAAGAGCAAAAGAGAGAGAAAGAGTCACCTGTTCTGACAAAATATATGAGCCACGATGTCTGTCAGTCTATCTATAGCTGGCCTTTGCTTTGTGAACCCTCTGCCTGGTAACCTTGGCATTGTGATGCCAACAATGGTTGCCACGCGTGTCCAACGTGAGAGCTGTGATTGACAACAACACCATGGCTAGGAGGGAGGGTCAGAGTTGTATTTTAGATCTGTGACAAGAGGTTGACCTCTGACCCCTTAAGGACATGTAAAACAGGGCCCGTGTGAGGGTTCAGACATCTCAAAGGCTGATCTTTGACCTGGGTTATGAGGTGCCAGGGTGTAAAAGATGAACAAACATATTAGTTTTCACTTTCAGACAGCGTTTTCACAAACAACTGCTTGCACTTTTCAGTCTGCAAGTGTTATTTTGGCAGTTAGCTCCTCTCTTATTTGGAGGATCTTTGTCCCTCTTGTGGAGTGGGGCCAAACAGTTGGTTTAGTTGTGGAGCAGCAAGCAAATAAATACATAACTTATCATCAGCAGTTTAATCATCTCATCTAATCATCTCACTGCTGTATTTTCATCCTGTCTGAACTCATCCTTGACCTCCCTGAAGTGATGACAAATTTTGATGAAAAAGACTTTGTTTAGTTAGTTATTTCAAACCCCATATAAATCTATTGATTTCATAATCTTTCTTAGACAGAGGTATAGACACATTTGCAAATTCTCACTAAGCTGTTATTTAGTATTAGAGATATGGTAAAGAAGGGGATGTGTACTAGTCTGTAATGTGTCAATAGTGTAACTGTGACAGTGTGTCATCACCATGGTTGTGTGTGCACTTTGACTGCCATAACAATGAGCCTGGTTCTATGGTGTTGTGGTCAAGTTGCAGGTTTGGCACCTCGGAGCCCCGGGTTTGAGACTGGATGGGGTCCCTGACCTCTCCCTTCACTACAGTAACTAATTACTTTTGATACCAAGTAATAATATAGACATATAACTATTTTGGTGCAAGTTGCCCAACACTATTATTACTAGTTGTGTGTATCTCAGTGGTTGCGGGTGATTTTAGGACTGTCGGTGAATGTAGCACAGGTGAGTTTACTCACCTTGCACCATCAACTCAGCCACAGACTCTCCTCCATTGGTCTTCACACGATAGTTCCCACAATCCTCTTTGGTGGCCTCGTTAATGATGAGGTAGTGCTTGTGCCCATCTTTCTTGAATCGGTACTTGAACGACTCGTCACGGGTCAACTCCACCCCATCCTTCTCCCTGTGCAGAGGCAAAGATAGATAGGTAGATTTATTTAAGTAAGAATGTCATTGTGACCTTTTACATAACGCTTGAACTTTAACCTGTATGGACCCCATTATTTTGGACTAGCCTTGCCCATCTGTCTGTCAGATGAACTACAGGAATACATAATCTCAATCCCACGTCATAATCTCAATCCCTCATCCCTAACACTAATGCCTAAACCCTAAGCCCTCAAAAACTCAAACTGCCATCAGCCAAGAGCTTGTCCCACACAGATTTATGGGTGTAGCTGATCAGTGGGAATAACACTGACACTGACTGATGATTGGTTACATTAATTTAATCCCATGTAATTTTGGATGAATTGCCTGCAAAATACTAGTCCCTTTGCATTTTTTTCAATTTGTCCTTGACCTCATTGAAATAAAAAAGTGAAGTATTGGAGAAGAAAGAACAGAGAAGAAGAAAACAGTCATTAAGGCTATGAGGAGAGAGAGAGGAATAGCAGTTATTCTTTATAGTCGATAATGTGACCGTTTCAACCAAGGAGGCAAGAAACAGGCTTCCAGTCCAAACCACCAAGCTTAATAGCCTTAGAGCCATCAGGTAGAAAGTTCCCTATGTTTGTCATTCTGGCT
The DNA here is from genome assembly GCA_015244755.2 of Tenualosa ilisha. Lineage (NCBI taxonomy): Eukaryota > Metazoa > Chordata > Actinopteri > Clupeiformes > Clupeidae > Tenualosa > Tenualosa ilisha. The sequence goes on from PYXC01002155.1 coordinate 114,130, forward strand.
GCTGTCATAAAGCAATGCTGACTTTCCTGCTCTACCAAAGGACACTGTGGAGGTGTTAAAAGGCGAGAGTGACCTTTTCACGGCAGGGATAATTTATGGCACTTGTGAGATATACGGTCTGTGCCGTGCCAGGGTCCGCGTCCTCTCTCTCCTCCGCCGAGTCGAGCAGCATACCGTGGCAAGTGTGTGTGTGTATTTGTGTGTGTGTGTGTGCATGTGGGAGTGTAAGTGAGTGTTTGTGTGTGCGCGTGTGTGAAGGTGCAGCTGGCCTGAGAGGCACACATGCCATCTGGTGGCCAGTAGGAGAATCTCAGCTATGGAACTGAAGTAATGGCAGGCAGTAAATAGGAATTAAAGCCATGAGATCTGGGGTTCCGTGCATGGAAATTCGGTACTGAATACAGCAGCAACCAGTCAAGCCATGTGGGCTGATTCTTCTGTTAAGATGTTTGTTTACCTTTATTTAGATTGTGTGTGTGTGTGTGTGTGTGAGAATGTGTGTGTGTGTCTGCACATGCATGTCCGTGTGTGTGTGTGTGTGAATGTGTGTATGTAAATGTGCATGTCTGTAAATGTGTGTGTGTGTGTGTGTGTGTGTGTTGTGTGTGTGTGTGCGCGCGCCTGTATGTGTTTGTGTCTGTTACCATTTGACGAGAGCTCCTTCCTCAGACACTTCACACATAAATTCCACCCTCTCCCCCTTCATCGCCATCTGATCCTCCAGGTTATGGAGAATCATTACAGGGGGCTCTGTGAAAGAGGGATACATAGAGAGAAGAAAGGAGAAAGACAGAGAGAGAGAGAGATAGAGGGAGGGAGATTGAGAGAGAGAGAGAGATTAAGAGTCAAATGATTGGCATAAGGGCAGATGTGAGTGAATGATTTAGCATCAGAATTGAATCATGAAGAAATTTCTCATCCCTCGACTAGTATGCAGTGTGTGTGTGTGCGTGTGTGTGTGTGTGTGTGTGTGTGTGATTTGTGTCCAGTGTGTGTATCTGATTTGTATGGGTTTATCTCTAGTATCTGTTTAAAATCATTGTGTTACCTTTGACAAAGAGTTCAGTGACAGACTTCTCCTCTCCCACCACACAGGTGTATGCAGCATCATCAGCCAGGGAGCAGTGATTGATGGTCAGATAGCGCATGTTGCCCACACTCTCAAAGATGTACCTGTTAGACACACACACACACACACACACAGACAAACACACACACACACACACACACAAATACACATATAAAGTGTACACAAACATGCCCACACACACACACACACATGCACACACACAGACAAACACACACACACACACACACACACACACACACACACACACACAAATACACATATACAGTATACACAAACATGCGCACACACACACACACACACACACACACAGAGGTGAAATATTTTCCCACAGTAAGAACACACATACAAAGATATGTATTGACAATACATATTTTAGCATCACTGTGAACTGTAAAATGCCACGCACACTCACATTACAGTACACACACACACACACACACACACACACACACACACACACACATGCTTGCAGTTGTTTAACTGCTCACCAGATGGGGACAGAACCTAACATTGAGGGTTCCATCTCTCTCTCTATGCTCGAGGTGTGGCAAAACATAAGTTACTCTTGCATTCCTAAAAATGTTCCTTCTATCAAATATCAAAACATGAGTGACGCGACGCTGCTCTCTTAATGCAATCAAGTTATGGTCTTCACATCCTCACCACCTCATCCCATTACCACAAACTTCCTCCGGTGGCCAGGGAAAGATCTGGAAAAGGGAATGGATGGAAAAACTCGGCATAAACACAGAACTAAACAGTGAGCAAAGAAGGCTCTTGTTCATTTTCTCTCCGCCTCTGGTGTCTACCTCGGATAAAAAAAAAGGAATATATTGCGACTGTAGCTGCATTGAAATGTGTCCTTCATGTCCTTGAAGTGCTTCCTCCTTGGGTTTGGATGTCATGGCAACAGCGGAATAGAGGGGTTATGACGTCAGGCAGACGTAAATAGAGTCAGTGAGAGACAGACAGACATACCGTTGCTCTCCTCTTCATGAAATATTGAAAGTGTTTACAAGGCTAACCACGATGGGCGGACTGCATAGATCACTTTCAGAACACAAAACACTCCAGAAAGAATATTAATATATATATAACCTACAAGACAAGGTGTGTCAAAATGAGGACATTATATTTTCATTGATGTGCTGCAACTGTCAACATGACCATGTTGAGTATTCTAAAACAGTCCGCTTCCTCTTCCCCTCTCTCTCTCTCTGTCTCCTTTCTCCCCCTCCCACATTAAAGGATAGGTTGTACTCAAAGAGAATAACAATATGAAAGAGAGGGAGAGAGAGAGAGAAGTGGCCAGCACTAGATTCGAAACAACGCACTCCAGAGCCCCACTCTAGCTGAAACATGTCACCAAATGTCAATCTACTCCTTAATGGAAACCTGGCCTCGTATTCCTATCAGTGCTGATATGATCCTAGGAACTCAGGGTCACTTGTACACCCCCCTCTTCACAAACACACACACACACACACACCTCCCCCTGATGTGTCTGAGGAGCAGGGTCTAGAGGCCAGTGGCACAGGCTCTTAAGGACTCTTATCTGGCCTAGGGTGAGAGCCATGGGTCTCAGTTTGATCCCACTTCTCTCTGTCTCTCCCTCTGGACACGTACACACACATATACATACACACACACAAACACACACACACATACACAAACCCACACATACTTTCTCTCTAACACATACACACAAACACACACACAGGCTAGGGCCCATGAGCCACTCACTTGCTGGAGTTGACAGGAGGCAGCCATCAAAGAGGTCCGGAGGCCCACAAGCACACACAGGAGTCATCAGACACCACGAGAGAGACAGATGAGTCATGTGACCATTACAGCTATTCTCACAGGAGGAAAGATGCTGGAGCATTCAAAACACAACTCAAGATAGAGGGTTCTGTTTGGAGGTTTATGTTCTGATAATTTAGAGCTTTTAGAGAATGTTCTAGAGAGCCTCTGAGAGTTCTAGAGGTTGCAGAGGGTCAATGATGGGAAAGAAGAACCACACCCCATGCACCCACAGATACCTTCCTGACTGCTGGATAGGTTGACCATTCTTCACCCATTTGACTTCAACGTTGGGGTCGGCCACCTCAACAGCCAGTTTAATCTTATGCCCCTTCTCCACCTGATAGGCAGGGTCCATCTTACGCAGGAAGGCTGTCAGAGAAAGCACACACTACGTTAGCAAGGTTTGACGCACACACACACACAGGTCCCGCTCACAGATACTGCTCTCTCTCTCTTTCTCTTTCTCTTTCTCTCTCTCTCTCTCTCTCTCTCTCACACACACACACAGAAATCAGGGAGAAGTTCTCTCTGCCTCTGTATCTCTCTCTCCATTTCTCTCATACACACACATACACACACTTAGACACACAGATACTGTATGACTATCTATCTATCTATCTATCTATCTATCTATCTATCTATCTATCTATCTATCTATCTATCTATCTATCTATCTATCTATCTATCTATCTATCTATCTATCTATCTATCTATCTATGTACCTCAGCTCATGTATGTCCATCAATGTTCTCTTGGAAAAGTATCTCCATGGTTCTGCTCAGGCTCTGCTCTGTATCTGTGTGTGTGATCTGTGTTCTTGCTGACATATGCATCTACTGTGTCATTGGTCATGTTCCTCTCTCTGTCACTGACCTGCGCTCTTCTTCTCCTCCGGTTTCTTCATCTTCTTGAGGCGCTTAAGCATGCCGCGCAGGTCTGTGATGCCATACTGGAAGGCAATCTTCTCGTACTCACTGGGCTTGGACTTCTGCAGGATGTCCCACACATCCACATCAGGTTCATTACTCACATGGACGGCCCTGCCACAGGTGAGGATGGCACAGGTGAGTTCAAAATAGTGCGGACACACCAAGATAAGCACCAAGCCCCATCATTCCCTGTAAACTTTCACACTCAAATGACCTGTGATTCTAAGCACCACACTATCAATTTATCCATTTATCCATTTATCTATGTATCTATCTATCAATCTAATATTCACAAATGTTACACTCAGTATCTCATCAGTGATGTCTCAAACTATGTGGGAACTGTGCTACTCTACAAATTGGGAATGTAGATATTCACTTCACAAAACACCATGCAGAGTATAACCACCATATAATTACTTCCAGACCATAACCATATAGTTACTCACTACATACATACGGCGTCATATGCGTCTTAATTGCAGTTGAAAAATGGTTTCAAATTTTCCATATATCAGATCTCATATGTATCGGCCTACTACTAAACAATCCATATGTCGCTCCTTGCAGCTGCTTCAGGAGCTAACGTTATCACCTAATGTTGTATTTGACAAAAGCAATGGCAATCATGGAATGAAATTAAACACATAACTGCTAAAGGGATATGTGCACATATCTGAAGGCTAAAAAGCTTAACTGGATATTTGGCGCATTCACAGCTAGCACCGCCAGGAGTGGAGAATTTCAACCACACACCACACACACACACATGCACACACACACACACACACAAACACGCACCACACACTACAAACACCACACACACACACTACACACACACGCACACTACACACACACACACACACGTCAGGTGGAGAGGAGAGGGTTTGAGGTGAGGGCTCTTACCGCGGAGAAGCTTTTATAAAACTGCTGCTCTCATTCAGATGCAGAAGCCACACACAGGGCAAGACAGACCGCAAGGCATTAATACACACCTTCAGAGAAATGCAAACACACACACACACACACACACTCAAACACACACTCAAACACACACACACACACACACGCGCGCGCGCACACACACACTCAAACACACACACATAAAACATACACGCACACGCACACGCACAAATACATACACATACACATACACGTACACACACTCATACATATACAAACATAGTACACATACACATGCACAAACACAAACTCGTACACACAAACAAACATATATACAAATACATAACATAGACATGGACATTTACACTGCATATACACAGGCACAAACACACAGGGCAGATCAAGAGCTTTTCAAAACATCAGGTTTTAACCTACAAGCACTTGTTAAAAATGCACATAATTAGGCTTAGCAAGTACAGAGACAGAAGCCATATATAACAGACATATATATATATACAGACGCTAAAATGGCAAAAACAGACTATTTTCATAAACGTTCATCATTAGCTAATGTAAGTTAACTGGTGCTTACAGTCAGCCTACGCATGTAAAATACCATCATTAGCATCATTCAATAAAGTGGTGTGGGTGATCGGAATGGAAAAAGAAAAAAAAAGTGTGAAAATGACTCTGCATATTCAGGTGTGCTGAGCAAATGGGAGGTGAGAGTTCACTCTGCTCGAGCACTTCAGAATACGAATACGAAGGAGAGGGAGAAAACAGCAGTGGGGTGATGACAGTGATGCATGACTCACTACAGGCAGGTGCATGACCTTTTCTAATGAGGAGCTTTGGGCTTGTTCTCAGACTAGCCAGTGTTCACACACACACGCACGCACGCTTGCGCACTCACATAAACACACACATACACACGCACACACGCACACAGAGTGATGAGGCACAGAACTCTCTTGGAACACAGCAAAGGATGAACCCAAGAATCATTACAGGTTCTCTGCCTTCTCTCTGTACAAGGAATGGAATCTTCCTGTGTAGAACACAAGGACCTTGGAGTGTTCTGGTGTAGAACACTTTCAGGTAAGGACCTTGGAGTGTTCTGGTGTAGAATACTATCAAGTGAGGTCCTGAAAAACGGTTGTCACTAAAAGGGATACAGATACAGCTGGAAATGTCAAAAAAAAAAAGCCAAAATCTCACATTTATCTGGGTTGCCTAGTAACAGTGCCAAACAATCTACTAATATACTACAACTACTACTAATATATATCTATAAACAATCTAAAACTAATTGTAAAACTCTGAAATGAAAGCTTATATTGGGGGCAAACCCAGCCTCCCAAACTCCCCTCTGCTTTAATTTTTCATTCAGTTCTGAAACTGTACCTGTACCAGCAAGAATCTGCAAGACCTAAACCATATCCCTTTTAGTTATTACCCTGAAACGCTTCTGTTGTTATAGAAGATTTCTCCAGTTTTCACAATCCAAAATCTTTTTTTTTTAAAACTCTCTTGCCAGAGATGAAATATAGAAATATTGAAAACAAGAGAACTAAGAATTAATTTTCTACATTCCTTGAGTGCTGAACTGATCTGATTTGATATGGCCTCCCAATCAGTTTTAAGTCTGTTGTCATATTAATTACCATAACACACACAGCCACACACAGCAGTAGTAGATGCAAGGTTGGAGGTTGGTTGGGTCAGCACTTGATATCAGCAGACTCTGGGGCAACCAATTGGTACCGACTGAATAACATACATACTACCATGGTAGGTACCAACCAATTTCTTTAGTTACCAGCTATTAGCTACTGTTACAGAGGTTCAAATAGAGTAAGGTATCAACAAAGGAACTGTTGGTTACATTACCAGTACCAAAAACTAGGTACAGATGGTAGAACTAAAGTTGGTTCAAACCTGAAAGGTCCCCCCCTACTAAGTTGCAGGTCAGACGAGGCCCAAATGAGGACCGCATTCTCTCCAGTGTCTCCTGCTACCAGTGCCGGAGGCCAACATGCAGTGAAGTCTGTTTAAGTGAGTGCGTAGCCACAGGTCTCAGGTCAGTCACTTACTCTCTATGTGGTCCACAGCAACCCATGGAGGAGGCATTTAGAACAGATAGATCAGAGGAACATGGGCAGGGATTGATCATTCTCATTCATTCAGTGACAGTTTGTCTCTCTTATGCGTCAGTGGGAAAAAGTTTCAGTTCAGATTTTTCCATGAAACAACTGGTCGGTATGGAAACGTTTTCAGAGACGCATGTGTGACAAAGCTGTCTCTAAGATTAGCTGTTTTCTTGTATTTAAGTTCCCACGCTTTTTCTTGTATTTAATTTCCCACGCTTGTTGAGTCATTGTCTCTTTTCATACACAGCATCCAATTAAATACAAGGAAGACAATAACTCATCATGATCATGATCTGTTCATGTCATGATACATTTCATCATAAACATTAGCAAGTCACTGCAAACAGAGATTTGGGCTATAACCTCCATCATCATTTCATCTGTTTATATTTACATTTATATTTATGCATTTAGCAGACACTTTCATCCAAAGCGAGTTACATTTACATCAGAGTTTACACCAGTATTTAATATGTATATACATCTGTCTTGATATGTCTGCACTCAGCTCATCTTGAAACATAGACCACATAGTGTGGTTTAGGAAACTATGTTCTATATGGTATATTCAAGTACCAGTTGGTGTTTTTATGTAATTCATGTAATAATTTATGTATAATTTATGTAGTTAGTTATATATGGTATAGGTGTGGATGTTGCTGCTTGTTTCTGGCCATATGTTTATTCTTTTCTGTATGTAATGATGTAGTGTTTGGCAGGGTGAGACTAATGTACACAGTGTACGGCAGGGTGAGACTGACCTTTTCTTAAGAATGGAGCTGAAGTCCAGCTCTCCAGCCTCTTCACCTCCATCCAAGCTACTGCAGGGGGAACAGAGCATCCAGCACATACACTATCAAAACACTCGTTAATGGTGCAGAAAACATAAACACACACACACACACGCACACATACACACACACACACACACACACACACACACACACACAGGCCAAAGCACAGTCGCTCTTCTCTCTGTCTGTCTCTGGCCTTTCTTCTCTCTCACACACACAAGGCCAAACCGTGACACACCCTCCCTCTTTCTATCTCTCTCTCTCTCACACATACACACGAACGCACACCACTGCACTCAACATTGTATCAATCAATTAGCTGATTGATATAAGCTCAGTGACATCCATATATAATTCCAGGGTAATATACAATCCACTGACATTTTCTTACATCATATACCACTCTGACATTGATTAATCATGCCTATAGCTCAACACAACTGTAGTTAATAATCTTCTCCAAGGTCCAACCAGAGTTTACTGAAATGCTTTTGCTAGAAAGAATTAGCTTTAATACTTTCTACACAGTTATTGTCTGACTTAAAAATGACAAATTTACTGAATATCCCTGACACAAACTCACAATAAACAAGTTAAACAAACTGCAACAACTTCTCTGTTTGCATATGAAGTACATGACAGACAGATGTCTTTCCAGTACTTGCCTAATAAAGGCATACTTTCCCTAAATATTTCTAAGAAAGTATGATTTAAAAGAATATTATGAAGACTCCTGAAAATAATATATCTTTGATAAAAGGCATACAGTTGTTTAAAAATGTTTTAAAAATGTTTTTAATAACAGTGAAAGAACTCTACTGAAGGACGCTGTGAAGGACATCCAGTTATAGGGCAGTGATGTGCACATTCAGAACTCCGCAAGTCAGATGGAACTCCGCTGGTGTGAGTGCGAGACTTAAAATGCCCTCATTTGAAATATTTACACGGGCAAAGTTTATGAGCTAGCCTTAGTTTATGAGCTAGCATTATCACCATACTGTATGAAGGTCAGTCTTTGGTGTCTACCCGTCCATCACGGGCTGTCTATACCAGCACAAAGGCACCCTCTTACATTCTTAGACTGTGGCAAAGACTCTTTGAAATCCACACCAAGGACATGAGTGAAATGTTTTCCATCTTTTTAAAGTTGTAAGTTTAAAAGTCTAGTCATCCCTTAAGTCATTTCACGTGTGCGTGTGTGTATGTGTTTGTGTGTGTTTTTTTTTTTTTTTTTTTTTTTTTTTTTTTTTTTTTTTTTTTTTTTTTTTTTTTTTTTTTTTTTTTTTTTTTTTTTTTTTTTTGTGTTGTGTTGTGTGTGCGTGTGCGTGTGTGTATGTGTGTGTGTGTGTGTGTGTGAATGCGTTGGGACATCAGGGAGTAGAGGTGCTAATCTCCTCTCCATATGCATTGTCTTTTTAGTGAAGCTAAGGATTTTCTTTTCTTTTGTTTTCAAGATGTGGGGGTTGTCAAGTCATGTGTGTAGACCTATATGAAATCCTGGGTTGCAAGGTTGTAGTGTCATGCATGTGTCCATGCCCTCTAAAGCCCATGGTATGAGGTAAAGTGTGTTTGAGTTATAGAGCACCATTCTCCAGCATCCCCTCATGAAGAGTTGAAAGAGCTAAAGGTGCCGCACTGTGGGTGCTAAGAGGTTAGTCACATCCATGGGCCGTCTGGAGATGCCTGAGATGCAGGAATGAGAATGACTGCAGTGTGAAGAAGGAGGTCTGGCAAATTGGAACCTACCCTAAGTCATTAGAGGTCTTTGCATTCTGTCAGTAGCAAAAAAATAAATAAAAATGAAAATAAAATCATGGTATTGGTATTACTAGCTATCATGCAAGTGGAGGCAATGGTGAAGCAACTACAAAGCTACTTTGCGCAGAAGCTAACATCAAGACCAATACTGATGCATTAACAGATTAAAAATGTCTATACAAGTGCATTGACATGAAGAGTTTCTCTACCATGACAGAGCTGAACAGGCATAGTGTTATCTTCATAAAGACCCTGGCCATGTTGCGCAGTAGCTAGTAAAGACATTTTGGTGATGCATGTGCTTTGCTGACACCTGACTATGACAGTTTAATCAATGTGGAACTTTATTCACATTTTATTTATTTATGCTGTTTTTTTATTGCCACTGCCTGAACACAAAGACCTCTAAAAACAGATTCCACTGTGCCAGACTTCCCTTTAATACATGGGACGGAGGACTCTGATTGAAACACACACAGGACCGTGTTTGTGCAGCAGGCTTCACTGTTTCTGTCCAAGGCAGCTGCAGCTTTTAGAGAACAGGCTTTGAGTTTCATCTGGAGAACCAAACCACATGGCTGCTCTGTGCATTCACATGCAATTCTCATGTATTTATGACGATAATACATAATAAATTAAATAGTTATTACAGGCCTAATGGAAGGGGGTTATATCATGGTTGGACATCCCTAGGAACTTATTCTGATGTGTGAAGGTCAAAACAACTTCAAACATCAAGTTGTTTTTTTTTCCTCCTGAAATATCTTCAAAGGGTAGATGTGCGTCAGAGAGAAGTGGTTCACTGTCTTTGTTAAACATGTCTGACTTCAAATAAAGGAAACTCAGAGGCTGTGTCTGTCTCAGTGCTGCTGCTTTGGACCAGAGAAACAGTGAAAAGGAGCATAGTCATATGGAGTCTGAGGGCATCTGGGTGTCTGTTCAGCAAGAGAACAAGGAGAGGAGAATGAATCAAAGCTTTCAAAGAAGGCAAGGAAGAAGAGGAGAGAGGATAGGAAAGGGAGAATAAAAGAATAGACAGATGCATGAATGGATGGATGAAATTAATGGATGAAAACTTACAGACATGAAAAGAGAGAATAGAAAAGAGTAGTCTAGGCTAAAGAAAAGAGGGATGAGAGGGAGGGATGCAAGGATGAACAGACACGGCAGCTGAGCCCCATAGACACAGTGGATACATGAAATGCTCTCTGGCGTTGCAGCAAACTGCCTCTCTACCTTCCAGCTCCTGTCTTCTTCTTCCCTCCTGCACTCGCACTCCTGATAAAGGTTCACAAGTTCCACAGAGTTACAGTCCACATTGGAAACACACACATGGGTTCCACAGAGTTACAGTCCACATTGGAAACACACACATGGGTTCCACAGAGTTACAGTCCACCCTCACTCCCTTAATCCTCAACACTCTCAGCAAACTAAGGGTATTGGATGCCGTAAACGGTGACAGGATGGTCATCATAGATCTCGACTTCACACACCCATTCTCTGAAGTACCAGTTGGTCCAGAAAACAAATGAAAAAAAAAACAATGGTTTCAAACCTAAAGATTTAAACTCACGTGCGTCTGAAAGCGGCTCGGATGTCAAACTCCTCCACTGCACGAGCCTCTGGAGACGGAAAACAGAGGAAATAATGAAATCACAAAAATACTGCAACTCATCATGCTTCAGAAGGTAGCTATTATGACAACTCCTTCAGAAAGCAGAAGGCTAAGCAATGTCATGACTACGTTTTGATCTCTGATGTGCTGAAGCCCCAGTCATTCTGGACCTTAATGTAGTATAGCGGTTGGTATAATTAAAGGACAAGTTCGTTTTTACACTTAAAGCCTTGTTTTCTGATTGCTTATGGTGAAGTACAATGGTTAAAATTAAAACTTTGACAAATGGCTCTGTTCCGTGGCTACAGCAACAACCGAAAAATCTAAGAACAGAGACATTTGTCAAAATTTCAATCTTAACTGTTGTTAATCATCCTGTTTCATCATAAACAATCAGAAAACAAGGCTTTAAGTGCTTTAAGTGTAAAAAAACAAACTTGTCCTTTAAGAGCAATGAGTAGACTGATCTCTCAGTTGTTCTTGCCCTGTTTGTCTAGTTCACCTGCTTTGCACAGACAGACAGACACATCCTCATATTCACCATGGACGGACAAGTCGAAGTTGCAGCTGTCAAACTTGTCCCTTGAGGACACCTCACACCGGTAGCCTCCAGCAAAGTTGGCTTTGGCACCAATGACGTGCATCTCAAAGGTGAACACCTGAACGAGGAGCAGAAAACACCACATACTGTAGGGGTCAAAGGTCAGGTTAGGGTGTAGGGGTCAAAGGTCCCCCCCATATTGGAACATAACATATTGGAAACACACTGGTGATATGCTCACTGCTGTAAGAAAGAAAGTAAAAATGATAAAAACTGACCACAAAATACAGTGCAATTGTGCAATGCAAAAATAACCCAAATCTGAACTTTCTGAAGTGCTATGTGCTATGACTGTAACTATGACTATGTCATATGTCTCACTAGCTGTAGCTATTACTAACCTCTAGCCATTGTATTAGCAATAGCAGTTACCTCTAAGAGTCAGTTATGGTTCAGTTTCATTTAGCACTAATCCCCCACCTCCTCCCCAACCACACACACACACACACACACACACACACACACACACACACACACACACACATACAAACCTTAGTGTTACGGTCATACAATTCCTTCAGCTGCAGATGTTTGCCAGACTTGCTGGCCAAGTCCATCCACTTCCCTTTGAACCATTTCACAGTAGGTTTCTTCAGCAGGGAGGCTGCGTTAACCTTGGCCACAAACGTGATGTTCTCACCTGGATGGGGGAGAAGAACACAGAGAAGAAGAAGAAATAGAAACTACTCCACTCTAAGTTCTCTAGTGTTGCCTCATAAAGTCATGATGCATTAAGTAACATCTTGCCTCCTCGCTCTTGTGTGTTTTGAAAAGGGTTGCTTTCATATTATGATAGGCCTATGTGTGACCTCTGATCCTAAATTGACACCCTCCAGAGATGCCAGGCTGTGACTCACCCACTGTGACTTCAGCACTCTGAGGCTTCTCTGTGAACAGTCCTGTCAGGTCCTGCCGTGTGTCCACAGACAAGCGCCCTGAACAGGACAGAAAGACAAACAAACAGACAGAGAGACATATAGAGAGACAGACAGTCAGTCAGTCAGACAGACAGTAAGAAATGCGCAAGACAGAGAAGGGGGAGGTGACACACTGATTCGCAGACCAATGAATATGATAGGCAAAATTATGATATGAGCTTCCTCTGTGACCAGCTCTCATGTAAGATGTGAGCTCCAACAGCAACTTACGTTCACCACTGGGGTCCAGAGACATACGCCCTGCAGACAGACAGACAGGTAGACAGACAAAGAGATAGAGACACAGTGAAAAGTCAGAATGAGGACGTGGTGAGGTGAGGTGCCTGATCTAATGAAAGTTTGCATGCTTGGTTCATGTCATTTTTGTCATGTCTGCTTGGACTGAGGAAACGACAGACAGACAGACAGACAGACAGATGGACAGACAGACAGCCGGACAGACAGACAGGTGGACAGCGAGACAGATGGACAGACAGACAAATAGACTGACGGACAGACAAACAGTTGGACAGTGACTCACGGTCAGCCATGGGGTCGGGGTCGTGGCCATTGGTTTCTGGGGCAGGAGCAGCTGGTGCTTCTGCTGGTGCGGATTCAGGAGCAGCTGGAGCCTGTGGGGCTGCCCCATCAGCGGGGGCCTCTGCTGGGAGAGGGGCAGCATCAGCAGCAGGAGCTGGGTCTGGAGCAGTGGCAGGGGCCTTCTCCTTCTTTCCCCCTGCACAACAGAACAATGCCTTTGACAAATAGTGTGCAGAGGTTTCCTATCTGAGTTAAAGGCCTGCTCAAATCAACGCATAGTCCTGTTGTCTGAGTTCACCGAGAGCTGTCAGTAGGAAAATTTGGTACAACACAGACCAAATAGCTAAATGGCAGCTAACGCTAACCAGTGAGAGCACAGAAACCCAGCTTCTTTTGCCACCATCAGTTAGTGTTAGCTGCCAGTTCGCTACTGTTCGGTTGTTGCATCAAATTTTCTCATTCTTTTCCCACTGAGAGCACTCATTGACCTTAAAAACAGGGCTATGGGTTGATTTATCCCAGAATATCCTGTTAAGATAGGAACAGACCTCCTGTTTATTAACCCCGATTCTGATATGATATAACGTCTGGGCCAGTAATGCAAGGTAATCTGTATAAGTTGTAGTGTTCAGTGTTCAGCTCATGTGTCTTTGGGTGAGAGATTTGACAGTTTACAATTCTTCCCATTGTTGACACTTTCACACTGAATCAAACATGTTTGATATTATTTTGACCAATTCGTTCTATGGTTGCTAAGGTAATAATTATGACAAACTCTTAAGACTAAATATGACAAGCTAACAACTCAATCATTAGGTTTTTGCTCTTAACAATCTCCCAATCATACAAAAATTGGTCTGTAGGTCTGGCCTATGCAATCTCGTTCTAATCATAGTAATGTTGAAAAAATCAGGAAATCTGTTCCCAGCTTTAGAGGACTGCTGACAGAATTCAGAATGTTTCAGTGTTCCATTCAAAACTCTAAACAATGTAACATTCCAATTCAGAATTCAATAAGAGCTCATGTAATGTGGCCAAACTTTGTTTGTTCAGAGATCTGGAAAGTCTGGGACAACACAAAACACTAATCCATTGCAAATGTCACAGCCAAAAAAACAAACAAACAAAATAACTGTGAAGTGAAACAAACCATACTGGTGACAATTACCAAACAAAAGCATAAGCATAAAGTAGAGGCTCTCTGTATGAGGTGTGCCAGAGTGAGATCACTGCTACCTGAGCGCAGTGCTCGCCCTCATTTAAAAATACCCCAGCCCAGTGGGTCTACCTTTGAGTAACACGAGCCCCACATCCCCAATGCTGAGTGTTCAAGTGTTCATGGCTAATTCAATTTCAGAGGGAGCTTGCTGGTTTGGATGCTAGCCTTGTAACCCCCTCCTCTCGCCATAAATCCATTAATGACTCTCCTGGCGCAGGTTAGAAGAGAGACCTGGCCTAATGAAAATCGAGCAGCAGTGTCCGTGCCGAGCCCAATGTCTGCTTAGCCGTCTGCCTGTGTGTGTGTGTGGGTGTGTGTGTGTCTGTGCTAATGCTTTATCTCCTGCTATGGTCCCCGAGAGAATGCCTGGCCTTGTTTACACTGGTTTATCGCATCACCATGCCGACAGGCTTTATCTGCTGTCAGCCATCTCTCTTTCTGTCTCTCTTGAGCCTGCCAGCTCTGAGGACAAACCATGGCTCCCCACCAGGAAATGTCCCTTCACCAGGCTGGGGTGAAGGTCACCAGGCCTCGAGAGTTGATTGGCTCCCCCTCAAGGGCCCCAGAGTCATTCTCAGGCAGAGAGAGTGAGACTCTGGCGGCCATTTTTATCTCCAGACCCAGCATAACTCCTTGACATATTTCGACAATTACACAAGTAGTAGAGCATCTGACCGGTGAGAAGAAACAGAAGGAAAAAGTGGCACGGTGCTCTGTGCGCTGTGATTGGTTAAAGCAGGTGATGACAGAAGCAGTGAGTCATGATTGGCCAAAACAGACTGCAGTGGTCAGTGATTGGTTAAACAATCCAAAAGTGGAACCGTCATCACGCCCCTGTGAAGTGGAACAGTGCCAAGGTGCTGAGATTGGTCAGAATATCTGTGAGCGTTCTACTGGAGGTCACAATAGGGCTACCGTCACTGACCCCCACCCACCTTCAGGCTCTTTTATCTTTAGTTCAAATTTGACCTTTGACGCTGCAGCTATCACACAGTAACCCACTGCGTCCTCTTTGGTGACATCCTTGATGATTAGCGAGTGCTTGCCGCTCTCCGCCTTGATCTCGTACTTGTCACTGGCGACGAGGTCTTTGCCATCCCTCTGCCAGCGCACCTTGGCTTCGGGCTTCTCGGTTTCTGCTTCGAACGCAGCGGAGGCTCCAAGCTCGGCTGTCTGGGTCTTGGGTTTCTTAGTGAAGGCAGACACTGAGAGGAACAATTCAGGCTTTATGAAGAGGATTTAGGCTTTATGAAGAGGATTTAGGAGATGTTATTAAGACCTCAGCACAACCAAGCATTATTTATACTGTCTACACTATGCTGTAATAGTTTACATACAATTAAGAATCATCACATATTCACTTAAACAAGTTCCATGTGGACAATTAACTACTGCAAGTGGGTAGATCACTCAAAGCCAATTAAGGATGCCTTGACCACAACCAGTGAGATTCGCAATGGCATCAGTGTTTTAACCAACTGGTTGTACACAAAAAGCAAAGAACCCAACACACTCTTACAGTACAGCAGTGTGTGCTGTACAACAGTCAGACTCTCCAGGAGTGGGCCTGGAAATGAACACTGGTAAAACATGTCAACCCACACTTCATCCATCTGTACCATACAGGTACAAGTTACAGGTACACTATAGTGTGTGTGTGTGTGAGAGAGAGTGTGTGTGTGTGGGGGGGGGGGGTGCAGGATAGCTGTACTCAAAAATGAAAAACTGAACATAAGAGAAAGAAAGGAAGAACAAGACAAGAGACAGATGGAGAAGGGCCAACATGCTGAACTAGAGAGAGAGAGGGATGCAGAGAGAGTGGCACGGAGAGATAGAGAGAGGGAGCAGGAAAGATAAAGATGGATGATAAAGACAGAGAGAGGTGTCAGTGATAACAAACACCAGAGTTGTTCTCAAGTTTCGTTCACCCGCTATAGAACAGAAGAGAGCTGTTTTGGACAGTTCAGTTATTTCTGACCAGCAGGAATAATGGAACGGACACCTATTAGGCACAGGTGGTGCTAGCTCTTGTTTCCTTCAACCTTTTAAATAATACCTAATAATGGGGTCATATTACTGTTTCTTCTCAGAGCTAAGCTTAGTGTTTATCTCTCTGAGACCGTAGAAATGCATTCATAGTTTCTCATGCTGCAGTGCCTCAGAAAATGACACACACACACACACACACACATACACACATGCGCACACACACACTCACATACATACAGGAACTTCCCTACTGTCAGCATCGGCATTAGTGTGGGCAACAGTGACGACTGGCCAAAGGTCCTGGACTGGTTTTAACCTGCCATGTGTCACTTGCTAAACTGGCAGCTTTAGAGTCTTATGGATAAATGCAGTGTGTGTGTGTGAGTGTGTGTGTGTGTGTTTGTGTGTGTGTGTGTTTCTCCTTTGACTTAGCCATATCATTAGAGTCATCTCTTAGTTCATCACTTATTCTTGCCTCTTTAGCAAACATTGCGTACAGACAGACACACACACACACATACCACTGAGTATCCAAGTGACCTCTGTGAGAGAGAGATTGTGTTGCCTTGTCTTAAATTTAGCCCCTGCATGTGTCACTTGCAAAACAAAAGCTCGCCGTGGGCAACCCCGTGAACTGCACCACAGGTAATAGTGAGGGGGATTAGCTGAGGTCTATTTCGGTTGCGGAGAAAGCATCGGAAGAATGGTACGCGTGCGACAGGCCTTCCAAGAGCACTCCCACCCCACCCCCACCGCCACGCACCAACCACTACTTTATTCATCAGGACTGCTGGGATGGTTTCTGCTTAGTGGCACCACTGGCCAGATGCCATGTCAAAAGATCTATGATTTATGCCAACTTCATGTAGATCTTACTCGAGCCAGTGTGTTGAGACAGTGCCAACAAAGTGAAGATCTAGTGGATCCACATGTGACCTTTTCTTAAAAGATTTGTTGTCCTTGTTGACACATTGTATCTGTATCTGATAATCGGGGGGCGGGGGGCAGGGGTTATTTTAAAATTTTCTAAATTTTTATTTTCAGATATACTGAAAAGCCATAATCAGAACCCTGGATCCTGAATAGATCTTTGCAGTGGTTCTAATATAAGAATTCCTGAGGTAAATGTTGAAAGTTTAGTTTCAGAGTTGGGGTTTCAAAGCTGTCCCATCATAAAATAAGTGATCAGAACAATTTAAGGGAAAGTTTTCATTGGAAGGATCAATGGCAGCCCATTAACACAGACTCAGTTTAGCCATAATGCGACATAAAGAACCCTTAACGTGTTCAGTGACACAAATATGAAGAGCATTCCACATGACTCTCATCCAAGTTTCAGAAAACCTTTTTTACCTTTCTGTGAGAACTAAAACATTGCATATCTCGCTTTGGAACAGAATTCTTCAGAAAAATGAAGGACATAAAAAATGTCCTTCAGTATTTCATTGGGATAGTGAAGAATTGTTAGATCTTGTGTTTATAAGTTCAGTTGATTTGTCATATAACCAAACACAGAGAAACTGCCCTGAAACTGTTTAATTACAAAGAAATAGTGATTGAATTCGCATTTTATATAGGTATCGTTTTGATAATGCATTGTTGAAAGCCTCATGAAGAAAGCTTAGTAACTATTGAGCTTATCTGAACTGGAAAGTGTTCATATTTCTTTCAACATTCATTTGCACCAACGGCTGAAAATAACATTCGATTTGAAATCAAGTCTCTGTTTACAGCTTTCTCAAATCTTCGAAAACCAAACACAGCATGTAAACAAACAAACGCGTCACAGATGGCTCATCAGAACAGGATGTAAGATGCATCATCATCACTGTCTGGACCTGTCAGATGCTTCATCATAACATTGCGTCATTCTCAGAGCAACACGAGAGCTTGCTGTCAGAACTACCGTCAGAACTTAGTGTCTGAAAGTACACAGGAGAGAGGCGCTGGGCCAAGGATGATTGTACTGCAGGAATAAAAACTGTAATAAAATATAAAAATGGCATGTTAATCGATTCCGATTTCCAGGACTGAGCTTGGCAGACAGTGAGAATCTGTGTGGGATCACACACAGTGAGGGATCAAGCTGAATTACTCATGGGGATCAGCATTCATAATTGTGCAGCATTGTTCAGATGCTACTGGTCTTAGCATAGCAAATCTACCAGCACTCAGCCTAGAGGGATATGGAGGGAAATCTGATGCCGTGGCTCACTATTTGTGCCCTGTGTTCACCATATCCACACTCCCCCAAGGGAGGTGAAGCAGAAAATCCATTTGAAGTGCAGGCATCCTAGTCGGCATCCTTCTGGATTAGCCTCCATGTTTGTTAGGGTAGTCTGATGTTGCTCTACAGGCTGTAGAGTCTCTTTGGGCCTAAGAGGTAAAACTCCTGGCATAGCAGTGATGGCAGAGGGGCTTCCTGTCGACGGACTATTTACAACCGCTTGTAGAAATGACACCAGGCATCAGCACTGGAGCAAAGACAGGAAAAAACGGTCAAAGTCAGTGGACAATCACCACGATTGGGTTTAAGATGAACATCTGAGCTATCTGAAGTCTATGACGTACAGTGTATAGTTGTGATGTACATATATACATACATACATATATATCATAACTGAGTGACTGTAACTGTAACAAAAAGAAGCTTCTCTTTTGTCTCTTTCATCAGGTGATTTGGAAGAACCAGCTAACAAGACTACACCAACTGTGGGTAGAGTTAGAATACAACTCATACTGAGAGGCATGAGAGGCCAAAGTAACAGTAACTTTTGCAGCCCATCCATCTGGCGTTATTTTAGACGATCGCACGGTGTGACATGTCATCCTGTGAGCGTTTGTCTTGTTCTTCACATAATGGATGACTGCTGGTGGTGACAAATGGCCAAAGCGTTTCTCTGATCCGTCATCAGGGGAGCACACAGTTAGTCACCACAGCAGGTTGGCCGAGCGAGGGCAAACGCGAGTGCCTAGCGCACCACAGATTTCTGTCAGATGATGAAGAGCGTGTGACTGAGCAACACGGAAGACAGATTATGACTCAAAAAACAAGAGTGCCAATCGGGGAGGGTGAGAGGTTGGGGAGGGGTGAGTTATGGCTATATATCAGGAAAACACAGAAACTGCGTATCTCCATGCGCCAGGTTATGCCACCTCCATGTGACACAGCTGAGATGGAATATGAATCCAGGGAAAAGCAGGAGTAATGACATCATTACATTAGTGAACTTCTCATTACGGGAACAGGGGACATTTTTCCTCCAGTGCGATGCTTTGGTTTCTCAGCTTGAGCAAATCATCTAGATGAGAAAGCTGCTAAACCAGTGACAATGACAGCTGGAAAATCCTCAACCTCAAAACACAAATGATGCCTACAGGCAGAGGAGAGAGATGTGGTCAAAGTGATACAAACACCACTGACATCATCTGCATCATCAGTGCCTAAAGCAAGCATCTATACCACTGTAAGAAGGACAGCTGATGTGTATCATACTATGTAAACAACAACAACAACATATAGCTATAACTTATAATATAGACAACTAATAGCTATATGTTATAGACAACGTAAAGATATATCTTACAATATAAACAACTAATAGCTAAGTGGTACAGAAGACATTACATCAGGCTCAGCAACTCACCCAAGCCCAAGCTCCATCTAAACCCAGATATCCAGCTGGTAAGCTGCTCACCACATCTCTCCATCTAAACCCAGATATCTAGCTAGTAAGCTGCTCACCACATCTCTCCATCTAAACCCAGATATCTAGCTAGCCAGCTGCTGCTAAGACCCAGCTTCAGCTACAGTACCTGTTTTTTTAGCTGGTTCAGGCATCCTTCTGAATAATAGTTCCTCTCTGGGTCGAACAAACAAACTCAACTGTCACCCACCCCTCTTTTTTGCCCCTATAAATACTTGCACCCCACACCCATTACACACACATACACACACACACACACACACACACTCATGACCCCCATCCTATCTTTCGTTACGCACACAGACACACAAACACACACACACGTTCTCCCACCCATTTCCTGGAGCAGACCCAACCCACTCTTTGACCATGAGATAATCACAGTGCACCTCCAAATTTGTGACTACTGCCCAACCCATCACCCTCTTCTCTCTCTCTCTCTCTCTTTCTCTCTCCCCCTCCCTTCCTCTCTCATTGTCCTCCCTTCACGCTCCCTCTCCAAACCCTGACACTCTCCATCTGCCCTGTCCATATTTCAACCACTTTACCCCTCCGCCTCCCATCCAGAACACCTTGTGGAAACTCATTGCCTCAAACAACTTAAGTGAACATAACTAGTCTCTTTCAATTTATTACTTGAAAGAGACTAGTTATGTTTACCTAACTCAATTGAAGCAATGACCACTAATTCCACCAATTTTTCAAGTAAGCTGTACTTGAAAGAGACTAGTTACGTTAGTCTCTTTGTAGCAACATTTTAAACCAATTTTTTTTTCCCGGTAAACTGGACTAAATCACATCTACAAGTTTAATGAAGAATTTACTGTTGTTTGTTTTTAGCTTCCCCTAAACTTTGTAGCAATCACTCAGTCGACCACCAAATTCAATTTCATCTGATACTTGTAACTATGCTGCCAATTCAAAATCTAGTGGAGTAAAAGTATGCAATAAAGGAAATCTAGTAAAGTAAAAGTTGATTTTTCACAACTCAAGTAAAGTATATACTCCCCAAACATACTTAAGTACAGTAGTGAAGCATTATTACTTAGTCACTATACATCTGTCTGGTCTTAGTAAACGAGGGTGTTAAACTGGGGACTCCAGCAAAGCCTCTCACACCCAGCACCACTAACCCGGAGCATTTGGCCAACGACACAAGGACACAGAAGAGAGGGAGTGAGAGAGGGAGAGGGAGGGAGAGGGACAAAGAGAGAGAGAGTGCGTTAAAGGAGAGGGAGGGAGAGAGACAAAGAGAAAGTGTTAGAGAGGGATGAGAGAGAGAACGCACATATGGGAGAGAGAGAGATGATGATGATGGGATCTGATGAAAGAGGGCAGAAGGGCTGAAGGATGCCCTGCTGTGCTCACTGGCGAGGGGAGGCGGTTCTTTTCTCAACGGGAGAGTCAGACCCTTCCAGGAACCCTCTGGGAGAGCTGGAACGCTGGAACCAGAACCAAGGAGATATGGGCATATGAACTCCGCCAGCTGTGGACAGCATGCAGACACCAACCAGCTGACAGGAACAAATCAGCAGGACTACACCAAGGGCAGAACAAATACTGATAATGCCCACATCAGAGCCAGATTAGGGCCACATCAGGGCCAAATGAGGGCCACATCAGGGCCAGATTAGGGCCAAATGAGGGCCAAAGACTGCTCAGATTCGTTGCAGCTGTCAGAAAGAGTGTAATCAGCTGAATCATTAGCAACAGTTCTCACCTTCTCAGTGGACATGTCCTCATCAAGCCACTGGCCTTGTAAGATTGGCTTTGGCGTCAGCTTCATAAGCATGATTTAAAAACACTCAACAGATTTTTGGTTTTATTAAAAGTTTAGAAAATCCTTTCACTCGTACACTGCCATTATTGTAGAAAGTGACATCGCCTTAATCTAATCAAGGTGCAGCAATCAAGCTGTTGCTGTCCATAAACACCATCAATATCAACCAGGTGATGTCACTTTTTACCCAGAAAGCATTGAGATGTACATGCAGTGGCATATTACAGGCTCTGCAAATTGAGGGTTTTTCTAAAAGTTTTCATAGAAAAGAAACCATTGAGTGTTTTTTATTCCTGTAAAAAATAGCTGATACCAATGTCAGTCTCATAAGGCCAACATGTTTTACTAGCCAGGGATCGTTGGTATAAAATGTACACTGTGACACTTTTTGTCATAACCCTGAGAACTGTTCAAAATGTCACATTGACATTAAATATCACATTGAGTTAACGTGAAGGTTATGAATGAACACATATAGTATATAGATCCATACAATCTAAACATTCAAGAGTAGAGGGCATTGCTACATGCCCTGTCAATCATTTGTCCCAGACATGAGATCATTGGTCTAAAATAGGGAGGGGCGGGGAGTTTGTCAAGGAAACAAAAAAAATGATTTATATGACAGGTGATTTCATGGTGACAGGTGACCATGCTACATGATGACAGGTGACCATGCTACATTCACTGACTATACTTGTATTTATTCATATCGAGCAACCGGTCACCCCAGAACAAAACATGTAAATGGAGACCAACTCAGTCATCAATTAGAATATAACCAGTCTGTAGAGATGCTGTTTCAAGAGAAGCTAGCTGGTCCCACAGGGCTGCTGTTTTAACATTCAATATGTTATCTTGTAGTTTGGAGACGAAATAGTTGTGTTTTTGTTTTTATGTTTTACCATTGAAACGGTCAATATTGACTGTGTTCATATATAACATGCATGCAGTGCGCAGGAGAAGGATGCTAGGAGTCGTAACCCTTAAAGGCCATGACTAAGCCATTGTTCCCTGTGCCGTTGCTCCATGGATTCAGACAGAACACACTGCTGGAATCTAAGGGCATGGCCCAGGTCAGAGTCCCTCCACTCCAAACATAGATCACTGCTCTCTGTAGTGTGCCAAAAGTTATGGGGAATGCAGAGGTGGTGTGTGTGGGGGTAAGTAAGGGGGGTTAACAAGCCTCTTGGGGGAAAGAACCGGGGCTGGGGTAAGGGGTAACATTCTACATGTACACAATATGGGGTTACAGAAGATAAGGAGAGTGTTACTGATGTTAGTCTAATTATATTGATATTTGTGGTTAACAGCCAGTCAAATCTCTGTGTTCCAGCAAAGTGATGACTGGTTGGAATTGTTAGGCTACAGCTTAGATGTTTGTTTGTTTGTTTGTTTGTTGTTTGAATTTAACTAAACGTGAAAAATTAAAGAACTTTGGAACAATGCCATTCATTTTTCAATTGTTCTATAACATGTCCTGCAACGCTTTTGTAAAGTTTACAAGGTTTTATTTGCTTGCCACATTTCTCTAGAAGATTTTGCATCTGAGCTTTTATTTTTATTTAAA
>PYXC01002155.1:142500-230000 GCA_015244755.2 Tenualosa ilisha
GAACGTTCAAACACTAGTACCGACACATCTCCCAAACCCATGTTCATTTAAGTCTGTAGATTTGTTGCATTACCATATTTCTTCAATTGTATGGTAAGGTATGGTCCAAGGAACAACTGATCCAACCATACTGTTCAAAGGAATATAACTAAATGATTCTGCAACTCTAACACTACTGCGAAAAATGCAACAAATGTCAAGAAATAATTACATATCTGTTTAATCACAATTCATGCCATCATAATCTTGTGGCACATCAAATGTACATATCAACAAGTTGTCTTAAAACAGACAAACCAAAAGACACTACATGAATTGATCTAAATGCATCTGGTTCAATCAAACAATTAGTCGTTGTTGAATGGTCACAGGACACTAGTCTTGCTCATGACATAAGAGTCTGTCGTGTGTGATTTGCGGCTTCCAGTGTTAGCAGGCCTGACGCTCTGAAACGCACTGTGCGTGGTGGCGGTGGTCTTTCTGAGAATGCCCTGGTGCAGGTAGCCATTGTAGAAGTCCATTGCCGACAAGCATTTCTTCAGCTTGACTGTTCTAAACCCCACCCAGCCATCCTGCAGCAAACAGCACAGCACAGCAGAGCACGTAGATCAGGAGTGTTCAAGGAGATCATACTTGACTCCTTATGTACATCATCTCTCTCTCTCTCAGGCGTTTTACTGTGGTTAAGGACATATATATATATACACACAACATCAAATTAAGATTAAAATCATTCCTCTGCTTTGTGAGAGGAAACAGGAACAATCTACCTGTTGAGATCTTAAATAACTCTCCTCCAAGGAAGTCAAAATCAAATCTGCTATATAGCATGTAACTTCGTGTAGTCATTAACAAAATCTTAAATATCTTTCTCTGATTCACATACAGCTTTTCAGCTTCTGAGTATATCATTTTATATCTACATTGAGTTTTTTCTCTTGCTCCTCGAGTTCCAGGTGAAACCCCATCCAGTGATGAGGCAAGCAAGCCTACCTTACAAAGCACAGCCAGTGTGTTTGTTTCCTTCAAGAAACATATGGAGCCAGGGACAGAAGACTGGACACCTGAAAAAAAAGTCAGAAAAAATGCTTTCATGATTTCTCCCAGATTACAATCAACAAACAAAAATAGGAGCAAAATAGTTATGTACCTGTGAGTGAAACATTGCACTTTCCAACAAAGTCCATCAACTTCACAGTCGTCCCCATCCACAGGGTTCTTAAGGGAATCTGAACATGAAAGGACACACATAAGAACTTAAGTCTGAAGTGATTGTAGCATTGTTGTCAGTTATCTCCCACCACTGTCAACATCTCTGCTCATCTCAAGTGTTGTATATGCACTATTGGACTGTAGTTTGTTATTTATTTGCAACAAATGTATACTGCAACTTTGTAAAAGAGCACTACAAATTACAAATCACTCACAAACAAACAAACAAACAAACAAACAAATAAATAAATGCGCTCTGTGTTGCCCATCTTCTGAAGTTAACATGCACACCAACTAGCACTGGTCTGTTGTAATACCACATTCCACCACAAGCGGTCGCTGTATTAAACACAGTACAAGTGAATGTGAAAGTGCTGCTTCAAGACAACTTGAAACCATCACAATTCCACATACACCCTTTTATGTATACTTAGTTCCTTTCTGATAATAAATAAAGTGAAAAATACTACATTCATAGGTCCATTTAAAACAACACAGCGTAGTTCTTTAACCATAAAACCATTCTCCAAACTCACTTCAATGCTACACTGACATACAGTACAGAGAACATCTCTGGCGTTTCTGATGCACACATATGCCTGCTATTGCACTGTGCAAACACTGTTGCTGTGGGCAGGACCCTTTTAGGTGGTTTCAGTTTAATTGTGTGCCCCTTCAGTGCTGAATATACAACCACTACACTGCAAATTGACAGAAATGGGGTAGTCCTACTACATGAAAGGTTAAGTCTTTCATCCTGAGCAAAAGTTCAAAAAAGGCATCCTGGATTACTAACCTACCAAAAACTCCCCTCTATCTTCTTGCAGCAAACCTGAGTTTCTATTCTAATCCATTTGTAACATTGACATTACATTAATGATTTGATATACAGTAACAAACAAAAGCAAAGAGATAAGACCCAGCAGATGTGATGTGCAGAAGTAATGTGAGAGAGATGTGTGTCTCACCCGTGAGCCGATGGCCCGGTACAGACGATCAATCTGCACACACGTCTGATCCTCCCACACCAGCCAGCCCATGGATGCATTGATCTTAGGAGCTGAGCAGAACAGAAATTTAGGGTACTATCATTGTCAGTGTCACTTAGGGGCTGTAAGAACACACCAGCTTCCTAATACACACCTACATAATAATTTTACAATTAATAAATAAGTTACCTGACACTAATACACACAGCACATAACAGTTTGCCCAACAAAAACACACCCCTACCATCACCACAGACACAGCAGCTTAATGTAATCTTGGAATTTATATTTGGAGAAGCCCAAAACTCTCTCTCTCTCTCACACACACACATACACACACACACACACACACACACACAAACACACACACAGCAGCAGCAGCACAAAGTTACTTCTGCACTTGGCAATGAAAATGGGTTCTTACCAAAGGTTGCACCTTCCTTCGATTGCTCCTTCCGCTGGGCGATTCTTTCTGGGAGGCTTTTCAGGGTATCCATTAACTGTGCAAATTAATACAAATCACAAAACATCATTAAAAATCTGTAATTTACAAACGTATACAATTTACCTTTTAAATGTTTTAAGTTTAGTTTACAGACAAAAATACTCTTCCAGGCACAATTTCTCAGACTGTGGATCGTAACAGATCCTATATCTTTTGTTCACATGTACACTATATACAAGCCGTACATCAAGGTAGCAGCATGATTCACGCTTGTCCTTACCATTCTGGCTCCCATAACAGCTAGCTTCTGTCCCAGTTCATCTGCAGTGCAGCAGGGTGGCACCTCATACACCTCTTGCTGTAGGATGGGGCCCACATCAAACCTGCAATACAGTACAAAGAATTCAGTAAAGATAAAAGATGCAGTCAGTGGTCAACCCGGCAGAGATGCAGTCTGCCAGTCTGCAGATTTGGCAAAGGCATTGCTGAAGTTTGAGCGATTTAAGAGCAAAACCACGACAGTCTTCCTTCCATGATCTTGCTTGCTGAAATTGTTTGGCCTGAAACAGACACGCATCTTCTGGCAACAAAGGGGAAAAAAAACGTTCTACGGGTAAATTTATATGACAGACAGTTCCACAGTTCCCCATTATAGATGCTGCAGTTAGGACAACCACATAACTTGATTTTTAATCTGAGGTTGGGTTTACAACCTCTGTTTCTTCAAAACAAACCTACATGCACCCAGCAGAAATTTTGGTTGTCATTGTCTGTAGTGATAAGTGAATAAGGTAAACAGTGTCCCACTGGAGAGATTAAAAAGCATAATGCCGAGCCTTCTGCTGGATGTCTTTCTGTCTGCTCACCTGAGGGGTCTGATCTGCATGATGGTGACACCAGTTACAGTGTCACCCTGCAGGATGGTATGGAAGACTGGAGCGGGGCCCCTCCAGCGGGGCAGCAGACTGGGGTGCACATTCAGGATCCCACTGAAGCACACACACACACACAGCATATAAAACATCTGTGTTCAGGTGAACATTACACAGACACTCAAAACTGACTACTCGAGGCTACGTTCATGAGGACATACCAGTAGCCTCATAATTTAATCACACTTTCACACACTACCATATTTATGCACAAAAAAGTATGTCAAAGTTGTCGCACACATGAACACAAGGACTATTTACTAGAATGCATGTGTAACAGTGGAGGTTTTGTTGTTTCCACTTGCACTTGCTTTATGAACCAGCTTTTCCCACATACTGATGGACTAGTGGCAGTTTTGGAGATGGAGCCAGTGGTAAGTTCTATGTAGACACAGTGTTCCAACGTCATTAATTATTTATGCCTCGGTGAATGTTCTAAATCAACACTGATCAACAGAGATTAT
This sequence comes from Tenualosa ilisha, assembly GCA_015244755.2. Taxonomy (NCBI): domain Eukaryota; kingdom Metazoa; phylum Chordata; class Actinopteri; order Clupeiformes; family Clupeidae; genus Tenualosa; species Tenualosa ilisha. Next base: position 146,543 of record PYXC01002155.1, read on the forward strand.
ATCTGCCTCCTTGTAGATGTTGTCAGTGTATTTTTTTGTTGTTCTTCATGTAGACTTGAGTGCATTTTTGTCAAAGTCTTGAAACCACACCAGCCCCAACTCTTTATTATTTGTGCCAGGTACATCACGCATTTTCTTGTTATATTACTTTTATATTTTATTCATTTAATTTTAGACAGTTTTGGACATTGAGCCATGAGTGCATGGGTGCAGAGTCCCAGCTCTTCTTTTTTTGTGGCAGGTGAATAAAACAGCTGCATCCCACGTCTCCTCGTTCTTTGAATGAAAACCACAATGCAGACACACATGAGAGGTTACACACACACACACTATCTGGCAGAAAGGGATTGCATGTTGACGATCACATTCATCATGATGAGAACCTGTTGGGGATTTCATACATTCTTTGGAAAGTGATCTCAGGTCTGGTGGCACTAAACCCTCAAGTCAATAACTTACTGAGGCAACTGGTTGATCAGTTTCTCTTTCAGCAGGCAACCAAATGACACCACAACTCCAACGTCAAACTGACCATGGGCATTCACATTGGGCCAGTCGTGGACTTTGAGTTGGTGATTCTGGGCGTATCTCCACACTGGCGCAGAATCTGACAGAGTCACAACTTCCAGCTTGTCCACAACCTTCTCGTTTGACTCTAGACTAAATGACAACCAAAAAAGGAACTTGCTTGAGGTGAGATTAGGATGTCGCCTGTATTAAACAGACATTATATGTGTATTGATCACCAGAAGTGTTGGAACGTTGGAACGTTGGAACGTGAGTGTTGCTGACGTTTAAATAACGAAAAGAGTTTACCTTGAAGCGTGGAGAAGTTTCAAAGATTCTACTGCGAAATCATCGCTTCCGAAAAACAGCACTCTCCATGGTGGTTTTGAAGCTGTGTGTGTTGAGTTACACTGGAATAGGTGACTGTTGTAGTAAAGGCCTTTGGTACAAAGTTTAAACTGTCTCTTGTATGAATGACTGTAAAAGCCATACAATATCCTAAGACCGCTCGCTCTACCGCTACAATAATTCAAAGTCCACATGTTGCTGTGATAAAATTAAATACACTGGCTGGCATCTCGTGCTGTCACAGCAAAGCTATCTGACATTTCCACAGAAACAGCTAAACTTGTTGCCGCAACGTAGACTGTCAAAACGCCGTTACAGATGGATCACATGCCTATTCATCATGCAGTATTCAAACACGGAATACACAAAGAAAGTAAGAAATAATCGCTAGTTTAAGATCGGTACCACCTTTCAAAGGACGCCGCCATGTTTTCTTATGACATATGACTTCCGGTCCGCACCTAAAAAGTTTCGATGTGTGAGTTGTATAAATCGTTCCTATGTGGGACTACTTTTCTTTGTCATCTTTAGCCATCTTTTTATGTTTCATGTCCTCATATCATCATATTTTTAACATTAAACAGGAGTGGTATCAGTCCGTGTTTGTAATTGATTTGTAATGTGGACTTTATTAATATAAATTAATATAGGCGAATGTGTATAAGTAGGCCTATTTTTATAGTTAATTTGCTCTGCTGTCTGTAAAAATATAAACATAGCCAACATGCTTGTACCCTGTATAATTCTTGTGCTATGTTGTAGGCCTAATGATTATGATGATGATGATCATTGAAATTACAGTCTGGTCTTATAGCCTGGTTCTTTAGCCCTAAGCACACCAAGCATCGTTTTTAGGTTAATTTACCAGCTTCATTGTCACTTTGATGATTAAATGGCTCATTCTGGGGTAAATTACGGCTCTCTTGGCCGCCTCTAGCGTAGATTCCGCAGTTATTACACTTGCAAGGTGGTAAAAACAAAACTGAAACTGAATAAAACTGAAATCACATTTACTGGTTTGTCAGTCAATGAATCATTGCTGGTTCCTATTCTTTAGTTGGCAAATACATTCACATGGATAGGTGAGAATATACAATGTTGCTATATTAAAAAAATAACCTGGCAACTCGAGGGGGAGCCCCAGACGTAAAAAATAGCAGTCTTGCCTGGTATGCCTTTAAAGGAAAAGTCCATCATAAATCAACCCATATCCCTGCTGCTTGAGCTCAGCGAGTGCTGTGGGTAGGGAGAGGACCAAAATAATCAATAAGGAGAGAACTGGCAAACTGGCCACTAACTGAAAGGAACACAAAAACCTGACACTGAAACCAAGTTTACTTGCCCTTATTAGTTAGCATTAGCTGCCATTTCACTATTCAGTCCTCGTTGTGTCAAATTTACTTGTTCCTCCCTAGCGATAGCACTCTAGCTGTTTTTAGATCGGCCAGCCTGGTGTTGGAGCCCGGTTCCAGCACCAGTTACGCTGGGAACTGAAGTGCTTGCCTGTGAACGGCCTACGTTCATGCCATAATGCAAGCCCATGACGCGTCATTGACACAGGGCGTTACTTCACCACCCCCCAAGCCCTTGCCAATTCCTTGCCCACTTCAGCATATAGTTTTTTTGTAGTGCTGCTGTCTAACGACTGCTGACCACTGACCATTTTTTTCTAATTTGGTTTCTCTGCCATTTTCCACACTCATGTTTTGTTTATTTTCAATTTTCAGTGTGAACACATGGTGAAGTGCAGGAACCGGTACTGACACAGTTCTCTGACAATCTGAAACGCATTATGTGTTTTTAAGCAAAGGCAATATTGATTGATTTACGCTGGATTTTTTCCTTAAGTGTGGTGGGTAGCCTAAATGTTGATATTTTTTTGAAAAATGTCCAAAACCTGCCTCTCTTACAATCATTCCTTGAAATACTTAGGCCTAGACCCATTTATGTACACATTTCTTTTCAAATTCTTTTCAAATTTCTATCACACTGTCTTACAATATTTTGGTATGTACCAGTGTAATTTCCAGTCAATAAAAACCTATTGGTGAAATAAAAATTCACAAACTTCAAGGCTTAAACATTAGGCTGTTAGACCTACCTCAGTTCAGCCAATAAAAACAGTGCAGTCATATCAAATTCTCCTGCCGCTGCACTAAAGATTACCTCCAGGCCATTCAACCCACTTACTTAGCTCTAAGCACCAGCCATAAAAGAATAAAATCCCTCTCACTCACTTATGAGACAGTCAGCTACACACACACACATACTAGTATAGGTACATGACCGACAGGCCAGACTGTTTTCCTTTGCCCAATTTGCATTTCACTCGGCAGCAAGGTTGGTGCAAGGCTGTCCAAACAATACCGTGGTCAGTACTCAAGGTCAAAGACCTCAGTCAGCACATGGGTGAGAAAACCATTACACCCACTCACTCACAATAATTATCCAAAAACCTGAGATTTAATTCAGGTTTAAGCCATCACTTTACCCAGTAACAACTTTCAGTTAGTTAAAATTAGCGCTCAAACAAGTTCATACAATGAATTGAGTGATATGTTGTAACTATGTGTTAACAAATTGTTCTTGGTCTCCTAACAGTACATGTGAATGGTAGGCAGAAAAGGCATGTTTGATGACTACATTCTTACAATAAAAGAGACGAGAGTGACACATCCCAGTCCCCACCCACCTGAACTTTGACAGCCGTGAGTTGAGCTGTGTTCATCTTCTTCACACTCTTACTTCCTGCTTGGGCTGCAGTCTTCCTCTGGACAGCAACATCTTGGGTGAGTCTCACACACAGCTACCACACTTCACACCTCTACACTGGCGCTGAGCTGTCTAACCCAAATAAGCTTTTATGTTTAATCCGCTAGGTCTTCCCTGGTAGTCTACTTGACTTTCTAGTTACCTCCGCCAAGGAGGTTATGTTTGCCGGCGTTTGTCGGTCTGTCTGTTTGTCTGTCTGTGAACAAGATAACTCGAAAAGTACTGCACAGATTTGGATAAAATTTTCAGACTACGTGGGTATTAGGCCAAGGAACAGATGATTCAATTTTGGTGGTGATCCAGAACATCGCTATCTGTAAGTTGTATTGGGTCAGTGGCCCTATATTGCGTTGGCGGAGGTCTGCCCTCTCCGAGGGCTTTCCTAGTATATGTAGTTGTCACTGTTGTGTGATTTAAAATGAATGGCAATGGCATCTTATTATATTCTAAGTTGCCTGTGTGGTGTGATTACAGTAACTGACTTCTTCTCTTACGTTTCTGTACTACATCACATCGCTTGTGGAAATGATTAGTGATGGTGCTGATGTGTAATCCATAGTGACAGTCGAGTCCTTGTGGGAGTTTAAGGATCTGGCTCAGTTTCTGACAGGAGAAGATTTTTTTAAATTCAGCTCTGTTGCCACAAAGATGAGGAGCAGAACTGGAGAGAAATAGAGAGAGGGAGAGAGAGAGAGAGAGAGAGAGAAAGAGAGAGAGAATAGAAGGTGAGGAAGAAAAGTAAGGGAGAAATTGGAAGAGAGACACTAGGAAGCAAAGTGAAAGCAGAGATTGGAGAATGTAGATTTTAGTATTTATCTTCTGTCAAACTGTGGAGATTTACATGCACAAACACTGGGTTTGGGCTGGCTTATTCCTCTGTGTGTGTGTGTGTGTGTGTGTGTGTGTGTGTGTGTGTGTCTGACTCAGGTTGATGATAGAGAGTAACCACAAAGATGTGAAGAATGAAAATTGGAAACAGAAAAGTAGGAAAAGAGATGAAGAGAGAGGAGAAAAGAGAAACATTACTGAAAAAAGGAGTAGACAAAGATAGAGAGAAAGTGAGAAAAAAATAGAGAGAGAGGCAAAAGGAGGAAAGAGAAGGAAATGAGAGAAGGGGCAGCAGCATGACAAAGAGATTCCTGTCAGCACAGGCACAGAATCAGACACGTCCTTACTCAGCTGGTCCATAGTTACATCATGCTTGAAAACACACACACACACACACACACACACACACACACACACACTTCATTCTCCACAGATATCTGAAAGCTGAGCGTCTCACGCTAAATGTGAGAGCTGTGTGTGTAACAAGACTGAAGACATGTTTGTTGAGCTCTGTGTAATGTAATACTACTTCAACGTTCAAGCTTAGAGGGATCCTTACCTGTTGGAAATGATGAGTCCTTTTTGGGTGGCACTTTGCTTCCTCTTGCATGGTAAGTCTATTTGTCTGTCTCAGTGTTGGACATTTTGATGGATGTTTGATCTTCTAATATTTAGACGTTCTGGAATATCTGTTAGTTTACAGTGTTTACAAGAGACTTTTTGTACAATGTTGAGGTACAGTCACATAACTTCAAATAATTTCAATCCATCTGTTTAGTCTCTGACAGTTTTGTCAAAATTATTTCTGGGGACTTCATTGTAGGTTTGTTGTTCGATGTGATGTCTGCAGGCTTGTATTTTCAATCAGAATTTTCAGTCATCTGTGACTGTGAGTTTATGGTTCACATCTGTTGTTTCTGTGTTCAATCAGGGGCAGATAGCTTCATGATCCACAACACCATCGAGAGCCTCTGTCTGCAGGATTCCCCGTCGGGCAACGGCATCAAACTCCGCAGGTGTAACCTAGACAACGACCTCCAGCAATGGGCGTGGCAGGAGCAGCGTTTTCTGCGGAACGTGGGCACACAGCGCTGCCTCTCGGCGTTCCACGAACGTCCGGTTCTCACCATAGAATGTGATGGTGGGGAGCACCTGGAGTGGGGCTGTGAGAACCTCCGGCTCCTGAGCCTGAACCGCAGCCTGGAGCTGAGCGTGGAGAAGAGCCGACTCAGGCTCAGTGCCGGGGCCAGACGTCCAGCTGGAGGTCCCTGGACAAGGGAGACATCTGCCAGGAAAGACTCAGTAAGTCAGGGCTGTCTAACACAAAGCAGTCTGGAAAGGGTTAGGAAATGGTCTATATCATGTTGGCACTCAGACTGACATATGTACACATGAGCTGAATGGAAAGCCAGTTAGGCTATTAGCAGCAAAAGTAGAAAGCACCTCACACCCTGCACAAAGACACTGACATGGGTTCACTGGGTAGGGACTTTCTGTCACTTGCTCATGTACTGTCATCATATTTTCAATTGCCTTCAACGGCACTCAGAAAACAATGGATTTGGTGGCACCAACAAAACCAGTAGTGAATCGCAATATAAATGATAGTAGTGTGTGATGATACGGGTGTGTTGGCTTGTGTTGAGGACAATGGAATCTAGTAATGAAATGTTAAATACAGATCTTGCCTCACTCAAACTAGGGCTGGCGATTCAACATTGAATTATTTAGCATTCTAGAAAATATTACCTGTCAAATTAGAATAATTTTAATTTCAGTTCAGTGCAATTCAGTTCTATTTATACAGCACCATTTACAATAGAATAGTCTTATGGCACTTTACAGACAGCAAGGAGCACCCAAGAGCAACAAATCCCTTGTGGTAGTTATTCAAGGACGAAACCTTTTGCAGAGTCGCGGTTCAAGGGGAAGCCCAACTGCCAGGGGTCATGCAGGAAAAGTACAGTCAGTAGTTAAAGTCAGTAATTACCATAAGTGATAGACAACAATTTGTCCATGGTTTTGACTGAGGATCATAATAATTCTAAAATACTGTCCAACAGCATTATATGGCAGTCAAACCATAGGTGGTTGTCTAAAGTTCTGGCTGGACGGCGTAGTAGCAGCTAGACATAATTTTAAAGTCAGGGAGTGAGATCGATAACGCGGGTAACGTTGTGGGAGTCCATTCTGACATCGGGAAAAGGGGTCAGTCACAGGGCCTCTAAGAGGTAGAGTCGGTCCTGGCGTGAGCCTCCCGTGAAAAGGCAAATTATCAATTACTCAATGTCAATAAAGCTGTCCCAAACCCCCAAACTCAACAACAGGTAAAGTGCTTCTTCAGAAAAGAACAAAAAAAGAAACCACAGTTGCTACAGTGCGTAGAACCTGAATGTTTGTACATAAAGCAGTCAGCACAAAAAAAAAAAAAAAAAAACTTCACTTCACTTGAGGGTGTTGATGTAAAAGTGTCATGAGCCTGTCATAAACATGACATGACAAGTATGGTGAACATTAATGTCATTAATATCATTTATGGCACAGGCTTTGTGACACAGAGTTTTAAAAACTGAGGAGACAAGGCAAGGCTCTATGGCCTGGCCTGTCTGCTGTGTGACTAGTATGGCTCAGCACGTAGTGCTGCATCTGACACGCAGCACCTTGGCATTTGATGAGGCAGGAAACACATTTCCTCACTCCGCTCCACACTCCCACAGCAGCTCCTCCAAATGTCACTGCTGTTTGAAGATGCTGAAGACTGTTGTAGGTCGGTTTGTCAGTAACAGTGGTGTGTGTGAGTGTGTGTGGGTGTGCACATTCTGCCATGAGTGTGTGTGTGTGTGTGTGTATGATTGTGTTTGTATGCACATGCCGTGTGTGTGTGTGTGTGAGTGTGTATGTGTGTGTGTGTGTGTATGTGTGTGTGTGTGTGTGTGTGTGTGTCGTAACTTGTCTTGTTTGCTCTGGCCCCCTATGACAGGATCCAAAAGGGCATCAAATGAGTTTGAGGGGGAGTTTGAGCAGGACAAGCCCGCTGAGAGCAGCATGAACGAGGAGCAGAGAGAGTACCTCAAGTGGTTCTACCGCACCGAAGACCGTGAGTCCATTTCGCTTCACACACACACACACCAGCCAGTGAAGTTCAACGTTAGTGGCTAGGACAGAGTGCGTGTTTTTGCCCTCAGTGTCCCTTGGAAATGTGAATTATAAAATATCTAAAATATATATATATAAAACATTTGGAAATGTGAATTATAAAATGGCACTAACAACACACATAACCTAACTGCCTCAGACTGATGGAATGAATTGAACTTAAGCACATCCTCAGCTGGCATGTTCCAGCGTGTGTGTGTGATTTCTGAATGCTAATCAAGGTTATAAAAGCTTATAAGTTATTTTGTTTTCATACCTCTTAAATACACTTATTTTTTTAGACTGAAATTGGTCCTATTTCAGATAGGTGAAGAAGGGTCGTAAGAGACTTTTACATTTCAGAGTCTAGAGGGCAGAGAGAATTTTAAAGGGTGTGTGTAAAAAATGAAAAGTATGGGTTGCCAGTGAATGGATGAAAACATGACTTCCATAAATGAAATTAAGCCAGAAATAGGGTTTTAAGAGGCAGTCTAAATGTTATCTTTATAAAACTTCAGGAAATCCCTTTGGAAACCTGAGACAATTACATATCTTTTTTCAGGTTACTCAGATCCTTATGTCATGGCTTGATAGGAAGAGAACAGTCTTTTGCAAGCATGTGAATACTTGCACCCTGATTTCAACACCTCTAAAGCACTCCTTGAAGGCGCAGTCAGTGATTTTACACTTTTTACAACATAAAGATAATATCTCCTCATATCACCCACTAGCTCTTCATTCTCTTGGAGAACTGTACAAACAAATCCAGTCTTTCTCTGATACACAAGCTCTGAAAACTAAAAACAAACAGCTGGGGCAGCCTGCAACCCAAACAATAACACAGAACACATTTACACATTCTAAATGACAAACAATCACACAGAACACATTTACACATTCTAAATGACAAACAATAACACAGAACACATTTACACATTCTAAATGACAAATAATCACACAGAACACATGTACACATTCTAAATGACAATAACACAGAACACATTTACACATTCTAAATGACAACTGGCTGCAGCTGCAAACCAAAGATTCTAGAGTGCTTCGCTCTTGCTGCAAACAAACAATTGGCAGCCTGCCCCCAAACAATAACACAGAGGCACTGGCTGTACCTTTTTACAATCAGTGACAGAAAATTACCAAATTAGCCACTCACACACTCAGCTATTTGTGTAGAATCTGAGTGTATTGTTTTGTCATCTGGATTCTTTGTAGAGTACTGGCTTAATAACAGCACATTGTAATACCAGAGGGGACTGGTGGGGCATCACATGAGTATACTTTTACTGAGATGTGATACTCAGTGTATTCTAAAACGGAGAAAGGGAAAAAAAAAGATCTACTTCATCAAATGTGCTTGCGACCTTGGTCAGTTCAGTGCCCTCTGTGTTAAGGTTTGCAGAGAATCTCAGCACATAGATAACAGACACTAGTTACTGTTTACTATCAGTGATCATCTCATTAAGAAACTCTTCAAGTGTAGCCCCGTCATTAAAACATAAACATGCTGCTCCTCTGGTAGGGGTTGGTGACATTGCGAGTCTGTCTGATCTGTATCTTTATGGCTGGGCCCCTTCCAAAAATGTGGAAGATTGAGATCTAGATAAGGGTGGTGCTGAGCCCGAGAGGTAGTTGACCTGAGTGTGTATGTGTAAGGTGTGTGTGTGCGTGTGAAATGTATGTGTGTCTCTGTGTGTATTCAAAGTTGTAATGTATTGGAACAAAGATTGTACTGTTCACAATGAAATGATGTGGGTTTAGAGAGCATTCTGATGACCTTCCTCTGTAATCTGGTATTTTAACTATCTTGGCTCCCTTTCCTTCTCCGCTCTCTCTCTCTCTCTCTCTCTCTCACTTCATCGCTCTTCCTATCTATCTATCTATCTATCTATCTATCTATCTATCTATCTATCTATCTATCTCCATCTACCCCTCCATCCTCTCTCTCTGTCTCTCCCCCCGATCTCTCTCTCTTTCCCTCTCTCTCTCATGTGTGCTGCAGAGGGTAAATGGACTTTTGCCATGCTGGTCCTGGCCTTCGCGGCCCTGCTACTGGGCTGCGTCCTCTTAGTCACGGGGATGATGGGTAGCAGGTGAGCACTACCATGAATTATACTACACTACAGGCAGCTGCTGATCAGCACTAAAGCACTGTGTTTTACTTTTGAAGGAATCATCTGGAGTAATTCAGCTCATAGCCCCATTGTCCGAGGTTGTCGAGTGCTGTTGATGGGAAGAAGAACAAGAAAATTTTGGACAACACAGACCAAATTTACCAAACGGCCACTAACTCTAACTGAACGGAGCACAGGAAAACAACACTGAGACAGAGTTTATGTGCCTTTATCAGTTAGCACTGGCCGCCAGTTCGCTTTTTTGGTCTAGATTGTACCAAATATTCTTGTTCTTATTCCTACTGATTTAATTTGGTGAACTCAAATAACAGGGTTATTGGTTGATTTAATCTGGACTTTTGCTTTAAAGTGGGAACGGACCTCACCATTGTTTTTGTCTTATTACACTTACAACTAGACTGAGCAGGCCAGGCCTCCAGAGTCTGGTGTAATTGAGAGTTAATTATGAGCACAAACCTAACAATTGAGTTTTTTGGTAGCCTTTTAATGTCGTAACTGGTAGCCTACCATAATGACCATAGAATAGACCAGTCAAGATAAAATCAGACATGTTTGATTCAATTACATCAATAGTATAAAGAGTTGTGACATTTCAAATCTGTCACCCGAACAGTGCCAGGACTGAACACCATGACTATTGTTGATTAGCCAACGTCGGATTGCCCATGATTGTCATGGATGTTTTATTGTATCATAATCAGGGTAAATGATTGTAAAAGATCTTTCTACTATTGATGTCTGTTCCTAGCTTTATAATGCCAAACACAGAATCAACTTACAGTACTAATATCAGTACTAGTTTTGCTGCTAGTAATATCAGTGCTAGTACTGCTGCTACTAATATCAGCTGTTGTACTGCTACTAGTGATATCAGTATATTACTGCTGCTAGTAATATCAGCTGTAGTACTGCTGCTAGTAGGCCTAATATTAATTATAGTGCTGCTGCTAGTAATATCAGTAGTATTACTACTGCTACTACTATCAGCTGTAGTAGTGCTACTAGTGATATAAGTATATTACTGCTGCTAGTAATATCAGCTGTAGTACTGCTGCTAGTAGGCCTAATATTAATACTAGTACTGCTGCTAGTAATATCAGTAGTATTACTACTGCTACTAGTATCAGCTGTAGTACTGCTGCTAGTGATATCAGTGGTATTACTCCTGCTACTAATATTAGCTGTAGTACTGCTGCTAGTAATATCAGTAGTATTACTACTGCTACTAGTATCAGCTGTAGTACTGCTGCTAGTGATATCAGTGGTATTACTGCTGCTACTAATATCAGCTGTAGTACTGCTGCTAGTAATATCAGAGGTAATACTGCTGCTAGTAATGTTAGCTGTAGTTCTGCTGCTGCTAGTAATGTTAGCTGTAGTTCTGCTGCTGCTAGTAATGTTATTACTAGTACTGCTGCTAGTAATATCAGTGGTGCTGCTAGTAATATCAGTACTAGTACTGCTGCTAGTGATATTATCTGTATTACTGCTGCTAGTAATATCAGTACCAGTACTAATAATAATATGGCAATAATAATTTTAAACAAGCTCCTGACTGAGCCTAGAGTACTGTGTTATAATCACATAATTAAAATTATGTTTGAGCTGAGGTCTCATCAGTTAACTTTCCTCCAAACATGCATTCACACAACCTCACACTCACTCTCTCTCTCTCTCTCTCTCTCTCACACACACACATACATCAGGAGCAGGAGAAATATTGCCAAGTACAAGGCTACAGCTGCTGCTCAGGACCAAAGCACTAATTTAAAAACAATGCTTACCACAGAATCACAACACAAACCACATCAGTAATTTCCTGAACATAAGCCGCATCATGTGTAAACCACAGGGTAGTGATTTATGCCAATTTAATAAACAAAACCATGTGTTAACTGCAGTTTATTAAACATGAATGAAGGATCATAATGCAATAAGAAAAGATATTTGCAAAATATCCATGTACTAATATGGCTAAATAGTCTGGAAACAGTAATTCTAATTCTATCACTAATGCTATGGCAATAATATTAATGTTTGAGCTGAGGTCTCATCAGTTGAATCTCCCCCAAACACACACACACACACACACACACACACACACACACACACACACACACACACACACACACACACACACAGGAGCAGGAAGAAGATAGCCAAGTACAAGGCGGCAGCACTAGCCCAAAAGCCTCACATGGAAGAGCTGCAGGTCATCACCAAGGCAACGGAGGCCAAGGAGACCCTCGCTGAGCCCTCACTAGACTTCAAACACCCTACCATGGTGATGGTCCCCTGCGAAGAGGCACCCCAGGTCGCCGAGAATGGGCAGCTCCAGCCAGGGGACATCATGGTCACCTGGAAGGACGGGACGATGAGTAGCCTCTATGTTGAGAGAGGAGGGGAGGCCGATGGAGGGGAGGCGGATGCCAAGGTGGAGGAGCGGGCAGTTGAGTTAGTAACAGAGGGGGAGGTGCAGGTGGAGGTGAATATGGAGGTCAATGGGAGGCAAAATTGAGATGGGGGTCTGTAAGGTGATGTCTTTACACCTGGATGTCCAAACACCTGTTCAGGCCTTCTGTGAGCCCTTCTGTGGCAAATCCAAAGGCCTGCCCAACTGAATGAGTCCTCTACAGGGAGTCATAGGAACACTCTCAAAACTGATCTAACAAATAATCTGCACACTTGGATACACAGCATCCTAAGTGTGTGTGTGTGTGAGTGTGTGTGTGAGAGAGAGAGAGAGAAAGAGCATGTCAGTGCATGTGTGTGAGAGAGAGCGTGAGTGTGAGTGTGTGTGAGAGAGAGAGGAAGAGAGTGACAGAGCGCACGCGCGTGTGTGTGTGTGTGCGTATGCTCACGTGTATGCGCATGTGTTTTTTTTTTCTGTCAAATGTTAATGTAAACCAAAGGTTGGTTTATTTTTCTCCACCCTGACGAGGGTTTGTTCATTTACCCATTGCACCATTATGAAACTTAAACACATGAAGAAACATCCATAAAGAGTGCAGAGCTCACATGAGGAATGCACTATGTGCCCAATACTGCGAAGTACCATTCCACTCATGGGTTGGCTATTTTTATACTCAACACATTCAACATGCAAACTGAACATGCTTTTTTTCTAACAAGTTTCCACTTGCAATCATTGTGTGTATCAATGTCCTCTGTGTTTTCCGTATAATTCTTTCATTTCTTATAGTAGTGAAACTTATAAACTTTGATGATGGGATCTGGGAAAATCCTTCACATGATGAAATTTGACTTTTTTAGAGGTTTTGATACCACCTGAAACCCCACTTTGAGCTCTTTTCCAACCCTTTAAATGTTTTCATAGCTTGTCTGTATCAAATGTTATTATTACTTAAAGCTGGCTGATCAGTTGGGTTTTTAAGAATGGAATTTTGAGAAAACAGGTTTAAAGAATGGCATTCTAAATAGAATAATGGCAATAAGCAAATAAACAAACACCTTTTTGACATGTTAAACAAGCACATTTTGGTGAGATATATTCAGAGATGACAAACAAGATGTTATAGATTGACAATTTAATGAAAACCAAATTTCACCAAAATATTGCCATTCAACACATTTTCACTCTTTGCCAGATGTGTGGCAGTGTGACATGAAGGATTTTCCTAGATCCCATCACATAATCATTTGGACTACTACACATGATTCTGTGTGAGGAATCCAATAAATTAATAGATTACTCAAAGACTATACTTAAAAGATTTTTAAAGACAGTCAGCTTTGTTAGTGTGTCCTATCCCTTAGCATCAGGACGCTTATATGTTGTAGATCTGTATTTAAAATATCGAGGGTGGACACTGTATTCCTAACAGATAGTCAGTGGCTCCTTTGTCAGAGCTAATATGAGAGATTTTAAAATCTGCTCTAGACTGTGACTGTAAAACTATAGATCACACTAGCATATCTTATCAGCAATCATCTGTTATTGGCTTTATTTGTCCTTCCCTTGTCATTCATCAGCTCTTATGTCCCCTATTGTGAAGCACGTTGTGCTGATCCTGGACCAGTATTGTGTGCATGACGTTACTCCTAGTGTTATCTACTAAACTCAAATATTGAACTTAAACCTCTTTTCACAAAATAAAACAAATAACTTTGAACTGTATGTAAACTATGTGTGTTTCTGATCTTTCACATTTTTTGTTAGACGATTGTGTCAGTTTCAACTTAAACAACACTGACAAAAAACAGCAACTGTAAATTGTCATGAAATTATATGGGCTATGTTAAGGTGACTCACAGCAGGTGTATTTAAATTCCATACAATATTAATCAAATATTATAAAGTGTGAGATTGGTAACTGTAGTTACACATGTTACCCTCTAGAGGGCATGGTTATCCTGCAGGTCGTATAGGACACTGACAGCAGGGACCCATTGGAGAGCAGTTAGTAGCTGATCTTGTGGAAGGTAAAAAAAAGAAATCTAAAAAAGAAAACATCTAATTGTACATTTTTTCATAATCATATTTCCTTTACACAATCATGTTATTCCATGTGCAATTTAGTGAAAGGCATTTTAGTGGAAAATAGTGTTCATTTTGGCTCACTGGAAGAAGTCTGCAACTCTTGACTCTCAATAATTCATCCATTCATTCATTAACTCAGTTGTTGTATTACAGTAAATGAGGAATGTAGCAAAGCCCACCATCTTCACCCTTCACCCTAAGTTCACACAGACAATCTTTCTTCCTTCTTTCATCTTTATGTGTCCACCTGTACTTGCACTCTGTCAGAAACAGACTGAGTGGATCATGGAAAATCTTGAAGCCCTTGAAGAGGGTAAGCATGAGGGTCTGAGATATGTACACCAGGGGCAGTATAAAATCGAAGTCAATCAGCAGATCTTGAAGCCCTTGAGCAGTGTGAGCGTTTGGATTGTGTCCTTTTGGGGGCCAGTGTTTGGTCAGTCAGAAGACCTTGAAGTCCTTGAGAGGGTTAAGTGTGGGGGGGGCTCTGCATTTACTCTATTTATCCCACAGGGTCACCATTGAGTTACAGTCAGCTAGAGGAACTTAAGGCCCTTGAGCGGTGAGAGTGGGGGATTTGTGTCCCCTAGTGGGCAGTGTTGAGTCAGTTAGAAGATCTTAAAGCCCTTGAGGAGTGTGAGCGTAGGAGCTCTGCGTTTGCTCTGTTTATCCCACAGGGGGCACTATTTAATCACAGTCAGCCGTAAGAGAGTGGGGGATGAGCGTCCACTACTGGACAGTGTTGAGTCAGTTAGAAGATCTTAAAGCCCTTGAGGAGTGTGAGCGTAGGAGCTCTGCGTTTGCTCTGTGCCCTGGAGGACTTGACGGTCACCAGCTT
Source organism: Tenualosa ilisha (assembly GCA_015244755.2). NCBI lineage: Eukaryota > Metazoa > Chordata > Actinopteri > Clupeiformes > Clupeidae > Tenualosa > Tenualosa ilisha. Next base: position 161,622 of record PYXC01002155.1, read on the forward strand.
GGCCGTGGCAGGAGTGGGCATCTCTTTAAAGCAGGGCGGGGCCACCTGAGTCTGGGAGGAAGTGAGGCCCAAGAGGGGGCGGTCCTCGCTGATGAAGAGTGGACGAACAGGAAGTGACCTTTCAGCTTCACGCCTCACTTCCCTCACGGCCTCGTGGAAGACATGTTGCACTGACAGGAAGTCCAAACAGGCCGACACCTCGAAGAAGAGGCAGCTGTAGCGAGAAGCCAGCGCAGCGCCTTCACACTTACTCACCTGCCTGAGAGAGAAAGAAAATATAAAGACACATACACACACATATACACACGTGCACACACGTAACCAAGGTCATCCCGTGTGGTCCAGCCAGGGGTTCGAACCTCTGACCGAACAGCAACATCTGATCTGGAGTCAAGTGCATGGGCCAGATGACTGAAAAGTCAGGCTGCAAGTCAACTGACTAGCAGGCTGTTGAGGTGCTGGGAGGGAGGTTTACTGATGTTCCGCAGGCAAAGCTAGGCTAGCTGATATCTGTTACAAACACACACACACACACAATCTTGCACGTACACAAATCTGCACATTTGCAAACACACATTCTGACGCCAAGTGCGGTACTGTGCTGCTGATGCAAGTCCTCATACAGATAAATGCAGTATGCACCAAGACCACACACACACACACACACACACACACACACACACACACACACACACACACACACACACACACAGGAGGTGAACTATACATTCACACTTTTCACTTCACTTCTGTAAATGTGTACAAAGTGTGTATAAATGTGAGTATCGGTCACACACACACAAAACAATAAAGACACAATTAGACCTCAAACACACATGCTGTATACATACAGTACATTCACACTTTCAACCACACACACTTTCAACCACACACACTTTCCATTCTGTAAATATCCCAGCCCACTTCATATGGGTGGAGACCACCCAGGCTGCATCAGTGCAGTGAGGTGTTCTTAGAGTGTCACACACACACAGACACACACACACACACACACACACACACACACACACACACTCCTGATCTTGAAATGATGGAAGCACACATGCACTCACACCATCTCCTTCATGATCAAAGACTAAACATCTTTAACACACACCTCCACTCACATCAGTCACGGTGATCTCTGTCTGAATGAACCCAGCTGTGTGTGTGTACTCATATAAACACACTCACACACACACACACACACACACACACACATACAACCTCACCATGTGTTTTATACTTATGGCATCTGCTCGTACAAGAATGGAAAGAATCCGCAGAACACATGGCTGAGGTCTGGGTGTGCCTTCCTACCTTATTCTAACTGTTTTACTCACCTTATCCTACATACACCACACACACACACACACACACACACACACACCTTATTCTAAATATTTACAGACCTGTAAGACACCCAGAAACTGACTCATGTTTTCCAAACTTCTTCAAAGTGGTAAGCATGTGTTTGTTGATAGATCGGTGTGTGACTACATGTATAAATGTCTGGCTGTAAATGTATGTGTGCCGTGTGTGTGTGTGTGTGTGTGTGTGTGAGAGAGAGAGAGCATGTGAGTGTGTGTGTGTTGTATGTGTCTTGTGTTGTGTGTGTGTGTGTCATGTGTTGTGTATGTGTTGCGTGTGTCATGTGTTGTGTTTGTCTGTGTGTGTGTCATGTGTCGGGTATGTGTTGTGTGTGTCATGTGTTGTGTGTGTGTGTGTGTGTGTGTGTGTGTGTGTGTGTGTGTGTGTCACGTGTCGTGTATGTGTGTGTCTGTGTCTCTGCTCGGGCTACCTGTATCTCTCCATGTCCAGCTTGTTCCCTAACAGTATCACTGGCGCCTCCTGCTGGCCACCCTTGGCGTTCTGACTCAGGGTCTCCAGGTAGGACTGGCAGCCCAGGAAGCTGCTGCGGTCGTCAATGCTGTACACCACCAGGAAGGCCGCGGCCCAGCCCAGGTACCGCTCACAGTTCACCGGCCCATTCTGAGGAGAGGGAGCAGGGCATAGAGCAGAGGGGAGACAGTGGAGTGGGAGAGGGAGAGTAGGTGGCAGGGAAGGGGGGTTATGGGATTTGGAATAAGCTTCTGTCTATAGCAGCTTACAGCATGGACACAGCATTACCCAAGGATCCCTGGCTAGGCAGACATGTTGGCCTTATAAGACTGATGTTGGCAGAGGTTAAATAGGGATTGGGTATGTGTGTGTGTGTGTGTGTGGGGGGGGGGGGGAGGGGGGGGGGTGGCTGTCTTGAGTCTGTGGAAGGCAAAAAGTAGGCATATACTCAGACTTTCTTGGAAGTGTACAGCTACTTCTACAGTGACCTATGGCTGAACCATCTGTCTGGCTATCTTACTTGTTGTGCCAAAATTTACCTTGGATCATTTTGTTGGCCTGTGTAGATCACTGTTTGTACAGTGCAAACTGGCATTGCTAAGCAGTCACCTGTATGCTTGCTGAAAGGAATCCATGTCCATGTTAAACATCCAGACCAGCTATTAAATGTTAAAAAGTCTTGCCATATACTTCCAGACATGCTTTCTGTTCTACGATGACACCTCTGAAGGCCTACTCATGGGAACCTGTTCAGACAACTAGGAGAAAATTTACAGAGACAGACAGAGACATTTTAACTAGATAGGCTGATAGGGACTTTGAGCAATAGACGTCTCATTGCGAAAGAACCTAGCCTTTTTGCTTTGGGGTTGGGCATCAACAGATAACAGAAGGAATAGGTATGTTGGTAAAGACTTTCAACAGTAACATTTTGTTCACCTGAACCCACATGTCATAAAAAATGCCGTCAAAATGAGGTGGGCTACTATACAACACTGAACAGAGTAAGGGGCAAAGTTCAATCTTGCCTCGGACACCCAGTGGTCTAGAATCAGCCCTAGTTGTAGATTATTTTGTAATCTAATTGCTTGAAATCAAGACATGTAAAGTTTAAACAGAAAGTAAATGTGAGCTTTATAACTGTCCAATCTTGTGTATCCAAACTGCAATCTGCATGACACAGCCTACTGAGAGAAATTAAAAACAGAGATGGTGTGAAAGTCCGCAGGTTGTCTTAAGTAGCCTATGTTAATTACAGCCTGAACAAATGACGAAGATATAGTTTATTTTTAATAAGAAGTAACGACAAAAGGTGTTTACCAAGGATGTGAGGAACAGGCTAATTGTCCACTGCTTTCATTTTACACCAGTAGACTTCGCTTAGCCTATGTGCCCCTTAGCCCCAGACAGCCCCGTCCCAATTTAACCCCTGGATGTTGGAATCAGCTATTTACCAGGATTTAAAAACACTCAAAATATTTTTTATTATTATTATTATTATTATTAAAGCTTTTTGAAAATCCCTTTATTAGCCTGTAGGCAAAGATGGTAGATAGCAAGGTACTTTATGATGAGCCACTTCCTGGAACCATGATCCCACGGGGGGGGTTTGGATACACTAATCCCCCTTCGTGCAGTGTAGAGCCACACACTATAACATTGTGGTCTATGGCAGAACCCCAGAATTTCACAATATATTTAAAAGCCTTTTTTTCTGAGCAATGGATGTACATTTCAGATACGGTATTGTGATCTCTAAACCCTCCTGCTCATTTAAGGAAAACGTTAGCCAAGCAAGTCAACGACAGACTTATTTATGCAGATCGGAACTGATGCCCACTTTGCTCCCTTAGGCATGAACTACCATGAAGTATCATGCTCTGCCTATCTACCCTCTTTGTTAGTGTGTTGACGTCTCAAAGCTTTCGGGGAAAACTGTGACGTCACCTGATTGTTTTTGATGGTGTCTATGGGCAGCAACAGCTTGATTGCTGCACCTTGATTAGATTCAACCAGGTGATGTCACTTTTTACAAAAATGGAGGTTTTACAAGTGAAAGGATTTTCTAAACTTTTAATAAAACCAAAAGCCTGTTGAGTGTTTTTAAATCACTTTTATGTAACTGATGCCAATGACAGTTTTATAAGGCCAACATGTCTTGGCCAGGGATCCCTTTAAAAATAAAAAAAGTTAAGACTAAACATAAAATGAATGGTAATAACAACAATAGCAAGAAGAAAAAAGGGGATATTGGAGGAGGTGAGGTTGGGAGGGTGCGGGGGTTGTGGAGTATGGAGAGAGTGCAGTGGGCCGATTATATACAGTGCCCAAATCCAAATGTTCATCCCTAAAGCTCGGGCTACACCAGACATGTTATGGAAACGTTACTTTTAAGTCACATCAAAATACATTTAGAGGACTGGTCTACTTCTTCATTGTGCACTACACTGTTGCACACTCACAAATGTGTGTACATGTCCAACAAGGTACAGAACAGACTGCTGTGGTGTTTGAGAAAGGATTAGGTGTTTATACAGTACTTCATTGTCCTGGAAACTGTAAAAACAAATCAACTTTTTGTGTTTGTGTTCCCTCCCCACAGTGAGAAAGAAACATTTCCTCAAGCACATCACTTGAGCTACTCTTTCATGAATGACAGCCTCGGGGGCGACTTCCAGTTTAGTCACAATGTTATTGTTAACATGTAACACACACACACACACACACACACACACACACACACACTTGTACTCAAGCACACCCTCTCTCAACTACTCTTTCAAGGCTGACAGCCTCAGGAGTGGCTTCCAGTGCAGTCGTAATGTTATTGTAATGTCATAAACACCAACACTTCATGAGAGGCTCAGTGTGCCACTGTCGATATATGATATGTTTGCATACCAGCACCACTGTCTATGATGGGAAACTTTTATATGAAAGTTCACAATGGTATATAAGCAATACAGTGATTTGCAGAGCAATTTCTCTCCAGATGATTCAGAGTGGAGTGAATTCACTTCAACAGAGTGTGTATATGTATGAGTGTTTGTGTGTGTCTATGTGTATGTGTGTGTGTGTGTGTGTGTTTGTGTGTGTGTGTGTGCGTGTGTGTGTGTGTGTGTGTGTGTGTGTGTGTATTAGTGTTTACCTGGTCTGCTGTGTCCATAACTTTGATGAGGACAGGCTGCTGGTCAACCATCTCCTCTGAGGTGTAGGTGTCTTCTGCACAGGGGTGAAACACAGTATGTGAGAGACCCTGAATGTCTGTCTGATCTGTGCCTTACTGGGCCCCACAGGACCGGCTAACTGTATGCTACATTCTTGCAATTTCAGGCTGTTTGCCTGCTAGGCTTAATCAAAGCGTCTGGCCATTGCGTAATTGCATAATACTCTCTGGGAACTGTTGGAGCATGTGGGAACATGTAGTGGAAATCTCTCTCTCTCTGTGTGTGTGTGAGAGACACAAACACACACACACACAGCAAGTCTTCCCATCCCCACCACTGTTGTGGGCATCCATGAGCTGATTAAGGGTATGACAGGAATTGGAAACATGGGCATAACGCACTCAGCTGTCATTGTCGTTTCAGACGCAGCCCAAGAATAACTCAGTAGCCAAACATTTCCAATAATCCACCTCCAGAATCAGAAACTGTAATGCGGGAGCATGGAGTTTATAAAACATTTGCTTTTTTTTTCAGAATGGTTGATCAGAAAATATGTATGGATATACAATATCAATAATAATCTATTCTCTTTTGATCCTGTGAGAGAAATTTGGTCTCATTAACCCAATCCTGCATTTAACTCAATTGTGAATTAGTATAAACACACACAGTGAAGTGAAGTGAAGTGAAGTACACACAAACCCAGAGCAGTTGGTTGCCTGCAATAGCAGCATGAGGGGTTAGGTGCCTTGCTCAAGGGCACTTTAGCCATGGTCCACTGGTCAGGGATTGAACCCTTCGCTTACAAGCCAGAAGCCCTAACCAGTAGGCCATGGCTGCCCCAATGCCCCAACATGGATTTGACTGATGTACTAAAGTTCCTCTACATCCCCTGGCTGACCCCAAATTACCTATGCCCAAAAGATCACTCATCCTTCATTCGCTCATTCATTCATTGATTCATTCATTCTTTGATTATGAATGAATCATTATGACACAGTGCACAGTGTATACATTTATATGAAAAACTATCATAAAGTCAGTCTGTGTAGGCCTACAAACTTGCACATGATGTAAGTTCGGCCTGATCCTCTGACAGGGGTGCAGGCGCTGGCAGGCTTTGGTGGACTGGTCAAGCTTCCAAACAGGCCTGGTCTACAGGCCTGGTCTACAGACCGCACCTGGCAGTGCTGTATCTACATAGCATGGCCGCAAAAGCAGGCTACGCAGTTGGTGTTAGTGCAGTCCCTCAGTAGTTCCCACTGCATGAAGGCTCATGTGACTGTATACTGAAAATTACAGGGTGTCAGGGCCATCCGTTACATAACCTTGCATTACACTAGGCCTGCTTCAGGTTTGGACCGAGCCGTGTTTGGTCAACGAGGCGCCATGACGAGACGTTTATCACAGAGCTGAGAGCATAGAGCGACAGGTCTGAGGCGCACTCACCCAAGTTCGGGTCATATTCCGTGATGAAGCGCCTGGTAAGGAACTTGACGATCAGCGCTGAAGAGAGAACACAAACTTCCTGTTAAGTGGATTCCATGGGAACAAGACTGAAGCACGCAGAGCTCTGGTAGGGGCCGCCAGGGTCCTGAGAACTCTCTGCTCCCTCGTATAAAAATAATCATAAACTTACACAGACACTGGTACAATTCCCACCAATTACAAGTAAATATGAAACGTAACAGTTCCGACACTATTATACACCGTTATTACATTTTTAAACACAAAGATGTTTTGGACATTTCCGACTACAATAAATGTGCAATTTGGTTTTCCCGGACGAAGTCCTTATTGATGCAACAAGGATCGTTAATTTACGTCATCAGGTTCATCAGAGATGCATGATCATAACATCAGCTGTTCCTTCCTGACAAACTGCGCATGTGATATTCATAACATAAATACCATCATCTTAAGACACATGGTAATGTTGAATACCTCACAAGTCATGAGCAGTATTGCACCGGTGGCATACCTGACTTCCCGGATCCAGTGACACCCAAAACGGCAACATTTATCTCAGCAGGTCCCCGCTCCGCAACGGAGACAATGTTGCAGCTTCTGCCTTTGCCAAACATCGGGGATATTCTGGACGCACAACGGACGAGGGGCAAAAAGAACCGTTTACAGGGAAGCAGAGTGCAGACAATAAGGGTTTTTCAACCGATAATGTTATCTTACCTGTGATGCGATCTTAGCTAAACTCTTGTGAAAGTATGCAGGGCATCGTCCTCTCGTGCATAGCCTATACAAAACGCTGATCACCCAGCACACGCAAACGCATCAAGTTAGTTCCAAACAAACACAATTCTGCATATCTGTAATTATACAGTCCTTGCCATGAAGCCAGATTTTCCCGAGGCAACTAGCCTATACCGCAGAATGACTTTGGAGGAGGCAGAAGAAAGTTCAGATGTGCTCCGGATGCTTACGCGCAGGGCATGCCTCCCCGAACTCCTTGTAAGGAATCCCCGCACTCATAACATTCAGAAAACAGAGCAGAAATCTGAGATGCTTACATCCTCAGTCACTGTGGGGTTGGGGCTTACACTCTAATTCCGTTCCTAAAGGTTTGCTTGAATGAATCAGCACTGCGGAAAGGTTATTTATGACCATGCAATTACTGAATACCCCTCTACTCAAGCGGGAAAATAAACCCAAAATAAAACGCAAATTTTACCGTAGACTGATCCATTGAGCACAGCATGTAGAGTAGAGAAAGAACACAAGACTATAATTTCCATGTACTGTGACTCATATAGTAAAGGCACTGCGAGATCCTTTTTAGCTGTGATTTAGTTACTGTAAGAAATAACATTATGGCATGAATGTTACTGTAATCTAAGTTCTGTAGTCACTTTGGATAATAATAGGCCTACAAATAAATGAAAAAATAAAAATAAAAAAAGATAAATATAAGTTAATTCATCTATCTCTCTTACATCTGTATGTGTGTCACTAATCTCAAAATTATATCATATATGCAATGTATCTATTGTGTGTGGGGGGCGTGTGAGTCAATGTCTGTGTGACTGTGCATCTTTGTGTACATGTACAGTAGACATGTCCATCTCTCTCTCTCTCTCTCTCTCTCTCTCTCTCTCTCGTTGTGTTTGTGTGTGAGTGAAGGACAGTTAAAGTAAACTCCACTCAGGCCACTCAGAAACACAGTCAGTAAGGAAAGACAACACCTCTGCACATTTAATCCCTAGAAAAAGTATATAACCATCCACCATATTCACCTAATTTATCTTTCTGGCCTGTAGAAAACAATTAATTTCCCAGAGAGCTCTTGGCTTAAAAACTGAATGCACCATGAAACACACACACATTGTAGCACATTGAGGTTAGACACTGCTATTAATACTTGTCTAGGACATTAGTAAACAAACACACACACACACACACACGCACACATACGCACACAAACACAGTTGAGCTGAAGTATTATCCAGTTAATTCATGATCACTGCATTCATCTGAACCCATCCTGTGGTGCACAGTTATACATGGTAGCCTGATGCATCAAAATCTTTTGGAAGCAATAGGTGGCTTGCCTGGCCAATATTATGGTCCCTTCTGGTGTTGTCACCCAATGACAACCTTGTTTGGAGACTGATAAAGTTTCTTGAACATGTATGGAGTGTTCCTAGTGGTTGTCATTACACTTCGTTTCTATGCCTATCTACTCCTGCAGCTGACTCTGTGGGTAAGCCGGTGATTAGCAACTCCAAGGTCATGGCATGGACACGGAGCGGGAGACACATGTGCACATGTGCACCAGCCTGATGAGTTTATTTTGTGGCTGTATTAAAGAAAGCTTGTGCTGAATATAGGATGTATTTACAAAGAAATGAAATCCTAGTGAAGTTGCACTGTAAAGTAAACTGTTGTATTGACTTAAATTGACAACTGATTATTTTCTAGACATATTATTATTGTCTTACAATACATACACTTGCTATATCATTTTTAGTAGAATTGAAATGTATTTTCTGAAAGTCCATTGTTGCTACTCGAAAGCTATATATTGTATTATAATACAGAATTTGTGGGACATTGACAGCTATTTTGATTATGGGATGTAGATGAGGGTCGTTTCCATTGTACAGTCCTGCAGCAAGATGGACACCCGCTTCAGGAGTGGTGTCTGGTATCCAGTTAGAGGGTTAGTTTGGATTATGGGTGCCAGGATAGAATGCCACTCTTGCATGCCACCCCGGGCCACAATGCCAAGCCTCAGTGGAAAAAGACTTAAGGGACCCCCCCCCCTCATGTACCCCACCTCCTTTAAAGGTATCACATTCAGAATCAGGCATGGGGGTTTCACCGTGGGGACAGCCTCCGAGATTCAAGGATATGACTTGCTTTACATGTACAGAGTCTTTCTTCCAAACCTCTTCTCTGCCTGACTATCTGCAGGGGAGTGATCAGAGGAGTCTTCAACGCAGCCTGCAAGAGAGCTACACGTATGAGAGAGGCGTCATCGCAACCATTGTCATACTGAGATTTGATATCTAAGCAATGTGGATAATGGACACTATGACACTGGAGTGAATTTGGTAAGACACACGGCTGTAAGTTTGGGACGGGACCTTTAACACACACTTGTGTGTGTGTGTGTGTGTGTGTGAAACGTGTACTGCAGGGGGTCCATACAGGACAGGTGCCATCATCACGAGAGGAGAATTAAAACACAAAAGTGGACAGGAGACACCGTGACATTGGAACGGATTTGGAAGGGCACCCATTTGGGACAGGAGCTGTAACCTGCCCACCCCCTTCACATACTCTCAGGCATTCCCCCTCCAGCTGGCAGTAAACTTCAGACTGGACTGGGGGACAAAGGGCTGTAAATCTCCTGTGAAACAGACCCCCGGCGTGGCACAGCATAGTGCTCATTTGTCCTGCTTGTCAGCACCTCATACCCTCTCTCACACCGTCACTTGTCTCCCTCTGTGTGCCATCGTACCGTTCGGCCTCCGCCCCATGCCACAATGCTATGTTTAGGCCAAGGCTATTCACGCACAGGGGTGGTGAGGAAGGAGCCCAAACAGTGCAGCAGACCTAGACACGTCTCCCTGTTGCCGCGGAGACCTGGACGTTCTCATGGGTGCCGCCATGGCTGGCGGTATGGCAAGAGAGCACAGGGAGGTCTGACTGTAGCCTGTGGAAAACCCCATAAGCTAAAGGTTCTTAAAGCTCAACCTGTAACTGGCTACAATGGCAAGAAGTGTCAGTGCCTTCGCACAACAGAACGACCCACTGCAGCAATCCTGCTGAAGGATGATTCGATGGAGCCTAGCAGCTGCTCTGGGTCAGAGAGCGAGCGCAATGGGTCTCCCTGCCCACTGGCGGACTTGGCAGAGCAGCGGGCAGTGCCAACCTGCGTGAGGGTCAGGGTGGACGGGAGTGTGTTCCCTGCAGACCGTTCCATGCTGGCAGATGGCAGCGACTACTTCCGCGCCCTGTTTCAATCGGGCATGCGCGAGAGCTACCAGGAAGAGATCAGTCTGCAGGGTCTTAGCGCCCGCGGGTTCCTCATCACCCTGAGCGTGATGCAGGGGGCGCGACCTCTACTCACTGCAGATGAGATTGTGGAGGTCATCGAGTGCGCAGCCTTCCTCCAAGTACAGGCTCTCTCCAAGCACCTGGCAAACATCATTGACTCGGACAACTGCTTGTTGATGTACCACACCTCGGACATCTATGGCCTTCTAGACCTTTTCAAAAGTGCCGCTCTTTTTATCAGAGACATGTATGGAGACCTGAAGGATGATCTAAGATGTCTGCCTGAGGAGATGATCAGCTTTGTGGAGTCCCTCATCCCGAGCTCATATGTGATGGTTGGCACTCACTCCCCTTCCCTGGAGCTCTTACAGGACATGTGCCGAACAGTGTGCTACCTGGATGAGGAGGAGAACGACTGGAGGGTCCTCACCAGCTTGCCTCTGGATGCCAGCACTACCAACGCTGGCGTGGCCGTCCTCAATAACAAGCTGTACATCGTGGGTGGTGTGGTGGATGTGAGCAAGAACGTGGTGGACTCAGGGTTCTGCTATGACCCCGAGATGGACTCCTGGAGTGTATTCCCAAGCCCCACGCAGCTGCGCTACAATGCCTCATTACTTGGCCATGAGGGGGCGCTATACACACTGGGCGGAGAGTACCAGAGGAAGCCACTGGATTCTGTGGAGGTGTTCCGGCCCGCTAAGCGGACCTGGTCGCCCGCGGCTCGTCTGCCAAGGGCTGCAATGAACGTGCCGTGTACCACTGCCATGAACCGGATGTTCATTTGTCTGTGGAGACCTAAAGATGCCACAGAGATCTATGAGTATGTGCTCGAGCGCGACCAGTGGGAGCTGCTCACCACTCTCATACGACCACAAAGCTACGGACATTATATGGTTTCCCACAAGGACAATCTGTACGTCATGAGGAACGGCCCGGATGACGATTTCTTGAGGTGCATGATGGACTGCTACAATCTGACGACAGGACAGTGGACGGCCATCCCAGGCCAGTATGAGGCTCTCTTCACGGCCGCGATCCGTGGAGACTCAGTCTTCACTTTAAACCGGAGGGTGACAGAGGAGTACGGCATCAGAGACCTCCGGTGGAAGAGCAGGAGGGTAAGGAAAGGGTTTCCCCGGGTGGGGACCATGTGGACCTTCCTCCTGCGACTGCCTAGGAGACACAGGGAGCCCTTGGAGAAGACCATCCCCACCAGCCGCCAGGAGTTGGGCCGTCATGCTGTTTGGCCTCCCAGCGCCCATTCCTCTTGCATGGATTAATGCCTGTGAGGAGGTCTATCACAAACACATGATTACAATGTCACTGATGGAAAGTTACTTCTCATGACTTAATAATGAACTCAAAACACTATTTTGAATGGCAGTCAAGATGCATTCAAGATCTGCACTGTGGAATTCTACGTTGGAATTCTAAAATGAGAAGCATTAGCTAACTACTTTGACGCTAACTTGTAAATGATAAGAGAATGTGGTTAATGTACTGAATGTACAGACTGGACAGTAGTAGTAGAAGGAATAAGAGAAAGAAGGGTGTCATATTTACTGTGTAATACTTATCTCAGTATTCAGTACTGTATAAATATCTTATCTCAGTCCAAAACTAAACTATATTCATCTCTGGTGTTATGTAAAATACTCACAAATGTAACAGTCTCTGCAACTCCAGAAATGTTCTTAGTAAATTTGTTGACTCCATCTCTTCTGTCCTCAGGGATAAATTAATAGAAGACAAATATGCAGAGGAACTCTTACTGTTTTTATATCAAACAAACCATTTACAGGGTTGATGTTCCACTGAGATTCCTATTACGAGATTCCGTTTCCAAAGAGGGAATCTTTGCCAGGGAATGCTGGGTCGACTGGGGCCAGGGAGAGGAAGAGGTGAGTCAGAGAGGGAAAAGGGAGAAGGGAGAGAGAGAGAGATCAGCTCATGTATGAGTGAGTGGCGTAATGAAAGCTGCCTAAATTAAAGCCTTCAAGCTAGATGAGCAAGATTAGTCACCTGATTCCCATAATCAGGGAATGTGATTTGTTCTGAGGCTTGAACCTGACCTCAGCGATACAAGGGATTTCTTGCCTGTTGTGAAGCCTGTGTTTTCGAGCATAGAAACACCCAGTCTGTCTGTCTGTCTGTCTTGACCAAAGTGCTCTCTCCTTTCCTTGCTTTCATCCTTTGCCAGAGTGTATATCTTCTTTTCTTTTATCTGTTGCACTGTTAGTAACACATTGGCCCAGATGAAGATGTTTATTGGAAATCTTATTTCTGAGATTACTGAAATGAATTTGGCAGCTTAGGACAGAGGTTAGGGACGTTTGATTTGCCAGAGACGGAGAATTGAAATAGAAAACGTGTGATCATCCGAAACCTTGTCTACATATTTATTTTCGTTGGCCAAATGATTCACATAGTTATCAACTATGTGAATGATTTACATAGTTATCGACAAGCTTTGAGGTCCCAGTCTGGGATTCTTTTGGCCTCATCAATCAGATGTACTGTGCAATGTCAGACTGAGCACAGCATGCTAGAAACATCTAGAAACAGAGAAAAATCCATGGGCTACAGGTGTAGAAAAGACCATATTTACACCACCAACTTCACGATTAATAACTGAGGTAAATACATTGATTCTGCAAAATTTCATCTTTGAGGTTAATACATAGGGAATTGCTGTACATTGCAATGCATTTCTCTGCTTCACTTTATGTTCTCATTAGACCAGGATCTAATTCAATAAGTAATGTTTAATAAACTGCCGTGTTTACATGATTGTTCTCATTAGATCATGATCTGATTCTGATTCAATAAATAATGTGTAATAAACTACGTGTAGTTAACACATGCATACCATCAGTACACTGGCCTGAGGTTTATACACGGTGCAGTTTATTTTTAGGAAATTACTGTAAACCACGGAGAAGAGAGAGTATATTAATGACTGTATTGCAATAATAAATATCAACACTGAAGAATCTGAAAGTCACAAGACGTTATTAAAAGGGTTGTTACCCACAACACACATACTTTTATGAGGTGACTATCTGTTTAATTTCCCCTGACTGTCCCAGTACACTTATACATTGTCCAAACAATTGAATAAAGTTCATTGAAGAAAAGACTTCATTGCACAGGACTTTGTTTTCAAACTTATATTTATATTTTTATGGGGATGCAAACAGTATACAGGTCATATAAATTTAGGACTATCTCAAATAGTTGAGATATACAACTGACACTTAGTGGGTGAAAAACTGCTTATCCAGGTAGTGCTACTTTGGGAACGTATTCGGATCTGACAAAACATGCATCCACTAAAACCTCATCTGATCAGAACTAGGTCCGTTTCACAGACGATCCTGGGTAAGGCCTGTTGGGTCTCTCCTCTCCAGTGGAGGCACCATAAAAAGAACCAATGACAACAACAACAACAAAAACAACAACATTAATAATAAGAAACAATAAACAAAGAGTCTAAATATGAATATAATAGCTAAAAGCGACAATACTAAGGGTATATTCTTTTTTGCGGTATTGTATTTACAGTGATGTACGTGCACAGAAATATGGCTTTCCAAGGTCACATTGTTCAGTCTCTTTATGTTTGAAATATGGTGCCGGAGATGGAGGAACAGCTTTGGCATAGCAGAGCACACACACACACACGCACACACACACACATGGATCTCAGGTGCGCCAGGGCAAGAGCATCACAGAGTTCTTCCAGTAGTGTGTTATGTCATCAGTTAGTTTCCGGCCACTCTTGTGTCATCTTACTGGCCATGGGCCAGTGTTGAGTCGCGTGATTGGCTGTGCTAGGCTACGCGTGTCATCAGCTCCTCCAGTGCACGTTCGCGGTGATTCTCATGAACCAGCAGCACCTCCTTAATAGCATGCTGCTGGAAACCCATCTCATTAAACTGGTTCAGGAGCTGCAGGAACTCCTCAGCCTGTGGAGGAGAGGAAAAGGAGAGAAGGGGGACAGGAAGAGAGAAGAGGGGAGAAGAGAGAAAAGAAAAGAAAGAGGAAAGGAAAGGAAGTGAAAGGAGTGGAGGGAAAGGAAATTTATACATTGTCATTTCACACTTTGCCAAATTTGAATTCACTTTGTGCCATTTTGAGTGAATTATTTGACTAAGTGTTGCTGAGCCTTTAAAGTTTTAGCTACTACCCTGTACCTTGTAAATGCCTGTTTAATTGAGTGTTGACCAGGTAGTAATTAGCTTGCCCACGATGTTAGACTTAACAACAGTTACGCTAACACATTTCTCAGTAACACCTTAGCATTACATAAGCACGGGGCATGAAGTTGGCTCTGGCGCGCAGCGCTCACCTTGGTCTCGCAGTTCTGGAACATCTCTAGGGCCTCCTCCACCTCCTCCTCATCATAGCCCAGCTCACACAGGCGGTCACAGGCCAGCAGGTAGTTCAGGATCTGCAGGTACAACAACAGAAGGGACTCAGGTGAGACAGGTGTTGCAGATGGGGGCGGGGGGTGTCACAGGTAGGATACGTCACACCAGAGAGGCATGGCACTGTTTGGAAAAGTCCTTGGGAAAACATATACAATCCTATCTGGATAATGTACATTAAAATAGTGTAAGGACCATGTACTGTAAGTCTTATAGGTCATAAGTCATATAGACTTTTGGAAAAACTTTATAATAACTTTCATAAATATGTCATTAACAAACCATCATTAGCGCTGAACATATCATCAGATGACTTACTAATGAAAACTATTAGAAAGTGATTTTTCTATGGGACAGGTGTGGCACAGGTAGGACAGGTGTGGCACAGGTAGGACAGGTGTGGCACAGGTAGGACGTGGCAGTGCTGCAGGTGGAGACTGCAGTCTGCAGGGTGACGCAGGAGGACAGGTGTGATAGAGATTTGCGGCAGAGGTAGCACAGATCAGCCAGGTGGGACTTATTGCACAGACACAATAAGCCACAGCATGGAAGGCAGATGACAGAGGAACAGGGTGACAACAACGTGACGACGAGAAGAAAGAGAGAGAACATACTTTAAAGGATGGAGAAAAAAATAGGAAAAGTGAGAGAGAAGGAGGGATGAAGAAGAATGTGTGTGGTCCTCTAAAATAACTTTTGACATGATGCAATGTAACATGACCTTTGTCACCCTGAGGTCATAAACGCTGTGAGTAGGTGAAGCAGCTAGGGCAATGAGAGAGGGAGCAAGAAAGAATAGCATGATAGATACACAGAAAGAAAGGATGGCGTGATAGATGAACTGAAAGAAAGGATGGCGTGATAGATGCACAGAAAGAAAGGATGGCGTGATAGATGAACAGAAAGAAAGGATGGCGTGATAGATGAACAGAAAGAAAGGATGGCGTGATAGATGCACAGAAAGAAAGGATGGCGTGATAGATGAACAGAAAGAAGGGATAGCGTAATAGATGTACAGAAAGAAAGGATGGCGTGATAGATGAACTGAAAGAAGGGATAGCGTGATAGATGTACAGAAAGAAAGGATGGCGTGATAGACACATAGAAAGCAAGAAATAGAGGGATTAGACAGAAGGCTTCTGAAGGAGAAGCCATGACTTTCGAAAGACTACTGGCACTGACTGAAAGCATGAGGATTACACACTGTGTGTCTGTGTGTGTGTGTGTGCGCGCGTGTGTATGCGTGGTGCTTTTTGTGTGTGCTCTTGGGTTGGCATGCTGTTTGTGTATGTGTATGCTCTGTGTGTATCTGTGTACTTATGTACTACGTGTGTGTGTCTATACATGTACTTGCTGTTCTGTGTGTATGTTGGCACGTGTGTGTGTGTGTGTTTGTGTATACATGTTCTCACTGTTGTGTGTGTGTGTGTGTATGTATGCATGTACTTGCTGTTGTGTGTATATTTGGGCATGTGTGTGCGCATGTATTTGTGTGTACATATACTTATTGTTATGTGTGTGTGTGTGTGTGTATGTACAAGTACTTGATGATACGTGTGTGGGTTTGTGAATGTGTGTGCCTGTGGTTGTGTGCGTGTTTGTGTATAAATGTGCTCACTGTTGCTTGTGTGAATGTGTGTATGTGTGTGTGTGTACAAATACTTGCTGTTATGTGTGTGTATGTGAATGTGTGTGCCCTTAGTTTTGTGTATACATGGACCCACTGTTGTGTCTGTGCGTGTGTATGTGTGTGTGTGCGTGATTAATGCCAGAGGCTTTGGGGCATCTGGTTAAGCTGGCATCTGATCCAGCCCCCACCTGCTAACCTCTTGCCTCAACCTTCGGGCATCGGTGTGTGTGTGTGTGTGTGTGTGTGTGTGTGCCAGGCTACCCCACACTGGGGCAATTAATCTCTCCATATACCTATGTCACCACTGACCCTTAATCTCTGAACTCAGTGACACTGGTGCTAGTTTTTGACCCCACTGAATAGCACTGACCAGGGGCCCTGCTGAGGGATTACACAACTAAATGCCACCCAAAACTAAATACAACTATATGGGGCCTCTCTCTAGGGCTGTTTATTTGTTTGTGTTGATTATTTTTGTGTGTGTGTATTTATAAGTGTTTTAAGACTTTAAACTGTCCTCTCAATAGTGTCCTCTAATGCAATGGAGAGGTGGTGAGTTTGTTTGTGTTTTGATATTTAAAACATCAACATGGATATTTTAAAACATACATCCACACACACAGACACACACACAGACACACACACACACACACACACACACAACACACACACACACACACACACACACACACACACACAGAAGGAGGAGTCCAGAAATATGACCTGAGGTCACAGTCGTGGATGATACTATTTTACATCCACTTCCTACCAGTCTGTGGGAACATTTCAGCTTGCTTGGGGTTACAACCTCTCCACCACAGGGGGGGTAGGGGAAGAGGAAGCAAGAGAGAAAGGGAGACAGAGAGAGAGTTAGAGATAGAGAGAAAGAAAAAGAGCGAGAGAATGAGAATTAACGAGAGGGAGGTAATAAATGACAGGTTGTGGAAACTTTGAGAGGAGATGTTCTATCTGCTGTTTTATGATGTTATTTTTTCCTTTTCTCCACAATCTAATTAGAGGCGGCCCTGGAGGAAGTTGAAAGCCCCATCAGAGCACAGCTATAAAGGAGAGAGGGAGAGAGAGAGAACACAGCTATAAAGGTGTGCAATAGGAGACAGGGAGAGATAGAAAAAGAGAGATAGAGAGAGAGAGAACACAGCTATAAAGGTGTGCATTGGGAGACAGGGAGAGAGGGAGGGATGGAGAGAGAGAGAGAGAGAGAACAGTTATAAAGGTGTGCAATGAAACACTGGGAGAAAGAGAGGGATGAATGGAGAGAGAGAAAGAAAGCGAGAACACAGCTATAAGGGTGTGCAATGGGAGACAGGGAGAGGGGGAGGGATGGAGAGAAAGAGAGAGAGAGAGAGAGAGCACAGCTATAAAAGTGTGCAATGAGAGACAGGGAGAAAGGGAGGGAGAGGGGGAGCGAGAGAGGAAAGACAAGGGCCTGCTGGCAGCACGCACGGCCCACATAATACATAAGCTTTACTAAAAATTCATGTCCTTTCATCATGGCTGAAAAATGCTGCCCATTATCGCCCCTCAGGAAATATGCAATTGTTAAGTTTGGCCCATATTGCCATTATGAGTTCTGCACACACACAGACCTAATCAGACTTCTTGATTGCGCTTGAACAGTGTGTTAGGGAGCAGGAAGTTCTCCTCGTGCAAGCAGCGTGAGTGGTGCAGTAATGGCAATGTGTTGTGTCTGAACACTGCCATTTAAGCGGTACCCTCTGTCTCCTCAGTCTGTGTGTGTGTGTGTGTGTGTGTGTGTGTGTGTGTGTGTGGACACATGAAGTAATACTCTACTGAAAGATCTTACCTCACATCATAACTATCCCTAAGTGCAGAATGAGTCTAAGCAGTGTGTGTGAGTGCATATGCTGTGCGTGAATATACTGTGTGTGTGTGTGTGCGTGCATGCATGAGTGTGTGTGTGTTTGTGTATGTGTATACTGTATATAACACACACCTGCTCTGAGCTGTGTTCCCTGGTCTTCTGCAAGGCGATGATGGCGGTCCTCAGGGAGTAGCCGTGCTCGGTGATGGCCTGCACCAGGTCCTTCTCCTCTTCACTGAGCGCTGAGAGCAGCTCCACGGACGAGTCCAATGCCGAATGGGAACCCAGGGGTCGGGGGTCGCTGACGCAGGCAGGAGGGGGCCGGGGGTACGAGCACAGGGACTGGGACAGAACAAACAAACACAACATCAGTCACACAGTCTCTCCTTCCCCTGGGGGACATGAGTAAAGATACTGAGAGAGAGAGAGGGAGAAAGAGAGGGAGGGAGAGAGGGAGGGATGGAGAGAGTACCCCCAGCAGGGAGATTGGCAGATAAGAGATGTTTGAGGGAGAGAGAGAATAGAGAGGAAGAGACACAACACAGAGACAGATAAATAGAAAGACAAGGAAAGAGACAGAGAGTGTGTGTGTATGTGTGTGTGTGAGTGTGTGTGTGAGAGAGAGAGAGAGAGAGAGGGAAAGAGACAGAGGGAGGGTGAGCAAGACAGAGAGAATGTGTTTGTGTGTGTGAGAGAGAGAGAGAGAAAACAAGAACTCGAGGGGAACAAAAGGAGACAGAACATACTGTGTACACTAAGCAGTCAGTTTGATGTGCCTATGTTTGACATTTTCTGCGGGAAATCAAGAAGTCTATACTTGGGGGATCTAAAACAGTAAGGCTACTTCTTTGAGAAGACAGGGTTTTTTCCCCCTTCGTTCCATAATTACATCTGAGATTCTTGATTACCAGCCTCCGTTTCACCCTGCTCTGACTACATACTACCGGTCACGTACAACACTCATTTTGGGTCCACTTTTACACATTATAAAAACAGTATGCAACATTCTACATCACATTCGAAGTGATTTCGTGGCTTATAGCATGAAAGCGGATCACTGATTTATATCTCCCCCAGATCGAATCTGTCAGAACCAGGTTCCATTCCATAGATGGACTTAGATAGACCAGAGCCGCATAAAGTCCAGTTCTTGGTTATCAGAGCTTGCTTGTCAGAGGCAATATGGAAATACAACACCCACTGAAAGAGACAGCCCTCGCACTCAGAGCCAGGCCAACAGGGTAACAACTTGGCTTGATCCCAAGGAAAGACTTTTCACTGGCTATTATTAGACTGGGTAATATTTTGAGACATTTTAGAAATGTACTTTGAAGAATAAAAAAACAGACTAATTTGTCCTTTCTAAGTAAAACACAGTTTGCCAACTATGGAGAAAACGTAGGAATTTGCATCAAAGTGCCAACCAAATAAAGACACATGTACAGAATCATGATATCCTTAGCATTTGTGGATGTGCAGCCTGCAGGATCACAGTAGATGAGCACTGTGAAGGTCCTAGGCTCATATATCTGTTGGCTGTTCAGCCATGTGCTGTATTGTATGCAAGCTATCTAAATCCCCTCTGCGTCTTATTCAAACCTCACCTAGGAGGTCAGGAGCATTTATAGACCAGTCTCCATTGAGGTCAGCTACTTTGGGCTGGACACAGATAACCTCTGCGGCTCTCGGTTGCCAAGGAAGATGGCTTGCTACCATGTCCCCACATACAGATTCCCGTCACTACTGGTAATCTTGAGGAGAATCCTGGGAAGACTAAATAGTGGCCACTGAGGCCAAGTTGAGTTTCAACAAGAGGACAAGAACCAAGAGTTTCCAGAAAACCCAAAATAACTCTCTGTCTCTCTCCCCCCTCTGTCTCAGAGTGACGTTACTGATGTCAATGGACCAGACGGAGGGCAATTCTATGCAATGTGGATTTTCCATCACATTCATAACACCAATAAAATGACATATATTTTTATGATGTATTGTAAGTGACTATAAGAAAATTGAGGATTGGTCTGCATTCAGCTGTAGAGGTTACATTTAAAAAATGTCTAGGCTGGAAAAATATTTAGTCATTAATTGAATAATACAACGCTAACTCATTTTTAGAGACGTTAGGCCTCATTCACCAACCATTCTGATGGAGAAATGTATTCGTAAAAGCCAGTTGCAAAATTTGAAAGTGGACTTTGCAATCCCCAGTGTTTTCATCAGTGAAAACAAAATCTATGCATGGTCAGGAGCATTTGAACCTTTAAGCAGTGACTTATTTGTAAAAACAAACAAAAAAAAAAAAAAAAAAAAGTTTTTTGCAGTTGTAAAATATTACAGGATTTAAATCTGTTAAATGGGACATTAGGAACAAATTTACGAAGATTCTTACTGGTGAATGAGGCCTACTCTTTTTATTGAATGTCACATGCTTAATGCTGGAGATGTACGGTAAGTTTTTGGTGATGTTGGTGGATGAAGCCAGGTATGGCCTCTGAACAACACACTCAGGGAGCAGTCATTGGCCTGCTCTTTTGGAGACACAGCTGTGGGACACCACTGGGCCCTTACCGGTACTGAGGGCTTGGTGTATTTGATGGAGGGCATCTGGGCTTGGCTCTTCTTGGATGCTGTGACGGAACTCCGGTTGCTAGGTGACGGGCTGTACCCGGACAGGCTAAGGCTTCGCTGGGTTGGTGGTCGGGTTGGGGTGTGTGTCGACAGAGACGCCTGCCGCACGTTCTTGCGCAGGTTCTGCTGCTGCTGCTGCTTTGAAGGAGCTGACTGGGCCGGAGCACACCGCTTCCCTGGCAGGTCAAGGAACTGCTGTGATGACCCAGTGCCACTCCTGAAGTCTCTCACCCCCTCACCATCACCACCATCATCATTGTCGGAGTCGGAGTCAGAGATGGTAAAGCGGACGCGGCCGTCGATGTTGCGCAGGTGCGAGGCGTTGAGACTGCGGCAGCGGCGCCGCGGGTTGGGCTCCCACAAGTCACTGCTCCACCTGCTGGCCAGACGGCTCAACTGCGGGCTACTGAACAGCATCCAGTAAGGGGGACAGGATGGCAGAACACCCGAGGGGGAACACGGAACTGCAGCCTGGGGCTGGGTCGGGTATCCCCCCTGGAGCCCTCTTAGAACCCAGTTCTCCAGAGTGAACTCATACTGAGGAGAAAGAGAGAACAGAGAACAGGAGGCGTTAGCCACATTAGACAAGACATTAGCCCCATAGAAAGGGTGACTGGGATCATAACCATTCTGTAGGGGGACTTATACAGCCCTTCTATTACTCTACAAGGTCAGAGAAGAATCATATACGTTTTTAACAGGACTTTTCCATATGAACAGTTTCTACAGAACTTGCCAGGAAATTAAGCGTTCTAAAAGAGTGTACTGAACTTCTTTAGCACATGTTCATCACTCATCTTTCAATGTGAACAAGGATGCAATTCGTGGAAATAAAGCCTCTTGTAGCTCTTTCACTGTCGCTGTGAGCACCCGCTGAAAAGATGTCTTGAGGTGATTTTAAAAACAGGCTAAATGTGTGCCTGTCACATGACCACTTAACATCTGATTGGAATAGAATGTTGTTGACCCAGAATTTTTAATCAGAATAGCTTAATCGGGATGGCAGAAAATCTATCCATGTAAATGGGGCTACTATCTGCAGCAGGACTAATCAGAACTGGCAGAGGTCCAGAGAAGTCCAGGGGAAATTTCTGAAGTTGACTTGTTTGCAGGTCGTGAAACAAATTCATGACTAAACTTTGTCTACCTGTTGCACTGTAAATAGAACTATCAGACTGTGTACAAATATTCAACCTTAATGTCCTTGAAGGTGAATTGTCTGACAACAAATTCTTACAGTCACCTAAGCCTGTCACGTATCTCTGACTCCTAATATAAGCCCATTATACAGGGTCACCATATGGCCATGTGGTTCCTTAGCTAGCCAGAAAACAATGGATTTTGGAAAATCTCTCAGGAACCAAATGCTATGGTAATAACATGCAGGTCCATACACTGTTACATTGTTATAGAACATTTCATACATACTGTACTTCTAAATAAACTCCATTAACTACAGACAACAGATACAGATCAAAATGCAGTCTATCTCTCTCACTCTCTCTCTCTCTCTCTCTCTCTCTGTGTGTGTGTGTATATGTGTGTGTGTGTGTGTGTGTGTGCGTGCACCCGCATGCCACTATGTGAGTACTTAGCCAAACATCCTCAGGAACAGATTCAGCTAGAAGTGCATATGTGTGTGTGTGCCTGTGCACATGTGAGTATGTATGTATGTACTGTATGTGTGTGTGTGTCTGTGTGTATATGGCACAATGTGACGACGAAAGAGGGAGAGTGAGAGATTACTTGTCAAAAAGACACAATGGTAACATTTAGCAGCAAAGGGATAATTAAGTAAAACAGAAATGGATGGCCTGGGGTTTGGCAGAACATTTAGACTGACTTGGAAGCCGTTCAAAAACAACTCTTTTGGTCGGAGGGAAAATAAATGGCTTTATCATTACTATCAGTGGCAGGAGGGAAACCAGGCCTGCGCACAGGGAGCAGAAGACTCTCGTGATGGAAAGCGAACCACGGCCAAAAATTATGTAATGCTCCGACCAGATTCCTCCAAATTGCCCAGGGACCTAGCACAGGTATCGCCTTTTACTTGGACGACTTAGCTGTCCATGAGTTAAATTCTTCAAACAAGACTGGCTAGAGCTCAGGCCCATATAGGGTCATGGGACGGCAGTTAGGATCAGATAAGAGGCCAGTTATATTAATGGTTAGGCACAACTATTCCTTGAAAAACCCTATGCCTTATCACATTAAAGAGAAACCTCCTAGGGTTTTGAAACTGGCCGCATTAGTATTGATCTAGCATTTCATCCAATGTCAACATCTTGGCCTGAGCACAAGGCCTATATATGGAGAACACGTGGAACCGTGGAATTAAAATCTGTGTTTTGGAAAGAAATGGGAATGATTACATTGCAGTGCGACATAACACTAACCTTACCTAAGTCTTTTATACACAATGTAAAGATATCCAAGCCTTTGAGCGGGAAACTTGCTATACACAAGGGTCCAGTATTTTGGAATTTGACACAAAACATACATTTTAAGTAATTACACTACACTTTGCATTTTAGAAAAGCACAATGAACAATAGAGAGGTGTTTGTGGTCAAAGGATTTTTCTATTTGGTAATACGAGTGACTGGGAAAAGGATTTCTCTGTGACTCACTCTGTCCATATGGTGAGGGTTAGATTAAAAAAAAAAGATTAAACTCTTGGTTGTTAATCATCTTGTCATCCATTGTAGACTATGTCCTGTGATCTTAGCTCAGTAAGTTCACTCAGTCAGTCTCGGTGTCTAGTTTCCAGCATTAATAAGCTTATATTGTGTTATCGCAGCAAAATATACCCACCATCCATTTATTTCTATCTCTGTATTGTAAAGTTAAATAAAAAAGCTTGATAGATGTCATGCTAATTATTCACTGGATCTAAGCCCTGTAGAGGGTCTTGATTCTGTTGAGCAGGAGGGATCAACTGCACCAAAGACGCAAGACGTGTCGGACTGCACTTACCTCTGCCTCCTGCAGGATGGTCAGGTAGTCTGGAAGCGTGATGTCAGGTGCTGTGACCAGGTGCACCTCCTCCTGCACCTCCCCAAGGGCTCCCAAAGGAATCTTAAGTGGCACCTCCTCCACAGAATTCATTCCGATCCTGTCTGCGAGGAGGGAGGTAGGAAGAGGAGAGAGAGAGGACAGTTGAAGCAGTTGAGCACACTGTCAGGCAATTGCCCTGTGGTACCCAGTATTACATGATGGAGTGGAGGGAGTCCTCCTCATGCAGTTTTATCTTCACACAATCTTATTACTTTGATCTTGAAAACAGGCAACATTTCAGTCACTTCAAAGTGATTGAAAGACTTTAAAGATCAAATTAAAACTTATGTACACATTAACTGTGTGCAGACTGTTTCCCTCTTACTGCCTAATACAAATGTCTGGTATCTGTTCTACTTTTCTGGATGCATACACCACTCTGTTCCAAAACTACCAGATGATTAACAAAGAGTCTGAGAACTCTTCAACTTGTGTGAGGTTCTAGAACTTAAACTGGAATATGCTATGCTTTGTGTTTCTCTGACATAACACTAACAGAAAGGTGAGTTTTTTCCACCAGGTGAGTGAGACTATAGTGAGATTTCTGGGAAGGCTTCTCTTGTTGTGGCTCAGTGTTTGCCCGTCTATATCTGTTTACTCCGTTATACAATGAAGCGGAGGACCTGGGATTACCCCTGACAGACTCACCACCACCTGCCGGGGCTACCTGCCACAAACTCCCAACTGTCTGCCCCCCCAGCAGGATTAGCATTGGTGGAGATTTCCAAGCCCATTCCACTGAACCTGAACTTGAATTACCCTTTCCCTCAGGACATGACCAACCCACAGCTCACACAAGACCACTGGAGTGTTTGGTTCTGAAGAATTTGGACTCCCTCCATGTGGCAGGGGAAGTTATATTACAACAATTCCAAAGGCTCTGGATAACACTATGTTCTTTCATGGACCCAACATTTCACACACATACACACACCCTAAACATATATTACTCCTGCATCATTCTTTCACATTCACATTGGATTTCACATCCAGTGTGTTATGACCAGATTCGTTGGTATAAGTAATATGACCACAATCCAAAGGGTTTTGCAGTGACAGGGCAAACGATTATGAGCGCCATCATTTGTATTATTTAGGATGGATAATATTAAGGTCTTTCAAAGGACCCAAGCTTTACAGTATAACCCCTCACATGTGCACACACACGCAAACACAAGCCTGCCCCAAGAATCTTTGCAGCCCAAAACTTAATGCAGCTAAACTTAAGAAAAAAAAAATAAAAAATCTTCACTGCTCTCAACAGCGCACTGCATCTGTGTCTCTCTGTGTCTGATTGGCTGTTGTCTTGGTGCCCATGCGTTTGTCGTGGCACCTGTGGACCAGGAGCAGGTGAGGTGACAGCTGGTGTGGTGACGCCAATAAGGGCCTCAGCCTCCCAGCCTCTCTCCTTGAGAAGAGAGCTCTAAAGTGGGAAGAGGATCAGCGTGAGTCTGGCCCACTGAAACCAGCAGATGGTTCGGGATTTATGACCCCAGACGTGACTTTATCGCCAGATGCTCGCTAAGCTTCTGCTCTGCCTTGATTTGTGTGTGTGTGTGTGTGATCAAGCAGGCAAGACAACAAAAGACAGTTTAAGAGAGTGACCACAGCTTTGGAACTTCGCTCCATTTCTCCATTCTCATCTTTCATTCACTTGCAAATACATTATAGGCTTTCATTTACACCTTTTATTGATCTTAAGGTCAAGTATAGTGTATAATATAGTATATAAGTATAATATCTCCTAAATTCACTAAAATAAGTTCTAACAATACAACAAAGTTCTAGAAGTTTTTATGCACCATGCTCTCTGACAGGCTTCAATAGTTACAGCATTCATTTATCAAAATTGTTTATCAAAAAGGTTTCAATGGAATTCCTGCATTATGTAATACCATCATTTGTTGAAAAGCACTTGTTCAGGTCAGAGCACCCTGAGGATAAAGCAGCAGCTGACAGCTTCACAGTGCTTAAATCAACACTATAAATGCCAAACTTTAAACACAAGAAACATGCTGCCATCTATGTTAGCCACAGGAATGTTTTACGACACACAGATAACAAGACCACAATATCACGGTCATACCAATGGCAACATCACATAAACTCATTTAGAAAAGTAATGATCAAATGCTGCCCTAATCACAAATGCCAGCATTTGAATCATTACAGATCCCATTTGCATCTGTGGCCTAGCATTGCTATGTTTCAATTGATACAACTCCTAAACTCCTGAAGACATACAAACACAGAACGTAAACACAATTCACCAGTTAACTCACCTGCTTTAGGAGCTTGTGGTGTCCCAGGAGTGTCAGGTATGCGTGCGGAGTGTATGTGAAGTTGAGAGAAGTGTCAGGTCTGTTGTGCAGAGAGGGAGAATATGCGTGTTTTGGCTGGGTGATTAGATACCACGCGCGCAGACGGCCACTAAGATTCACAGACGCTGCTAATTCCCTCCTGCTGTTAATCCACTGACATAACACACTTACAACGCCCCCAACTGTCCCTCTCCACACACACACACTCTATTTACCTGCTTACCTGCTTACCTGTTTAACTCCAAACCCAACCAACCACAACCGGTCTCACACAAACAAAAACACAAACGCTATTCCAAAACAAAAACGTCACCATTCACATTTTATTACATTTGCAAGATGTACAAAACAAAAGCACAGTTTCTCAGCTATCAATAATAATTGCAGCCAAACAATACTGTTTGTTTGTGGGTCTCTGGGAGGATAGAAGGCTATCTAAGGACAGAGACCTAAGTAAAAGGTAAAACTAGACTGGACTGGTCTGCACGTGCTCAGTAGCAACCCCTCCAAGGTCACAGGTGGGCGTATAACAGTGAGCATAATTCATCTTAAGCAATGCTTAGCCTCTCGTTTGCGAGGTCACCACCTTCACTGGATTTGCTGTCTCAAAATACTCCATCTATCTGGCTGAAGTGAGGGAAAAGGTAAACAAACCCCCACACACATAGAGAACACATGTATATGCTGCTTACACAAGCTATTCAGTGATTCTTCCCAGGACCCAGACTTCACTTGGATCTAATCTCAGTCACGCTGGTTGCCTTAAAAACCATTCAAGTCTGAGACATCTCAAAAACACCTCACTGATGGAGAACATGTCCAGATTTGCTGTGTGTGTGTGTGTGTGTATGTGTGTGTGGATCTCTCAATGGTGGGACATCAGAGAGGGATAGACACAAAAAAATGAGAAAAGATATCTCTTTAATGGTCTGAGAGCAATGGATCCATCAATGAGATAAGCAGGAGATTCCTTAAAGGAGAAATCCAGTGTAAATCAATCCATAGCCCTGTTGCTCGAGGTCAAGTTCTGCAGGAAGGAAAAAGAATTTAAAAATTTTATACAACCTGGACCGAACAGTGACTCGACAGCGAACATTAACTGTATGGGGCACAGAAACTCACTTTGAATTTCACTTTCCTATGCCCTATTCAGTTAATGTTAGTTGCTGGTTTGCTATTCGGTCTATGTTGTATCAAATTTTCTGGTTCTTTTTCCTACACACACCACTCAGTGACCTCGAACAAAAAAACTTTTGCTTGATTCACACCGAATTTCTCCTTTAAGTGGTGAAACATGAGTGAAGCAAAAGTGGATCCCTCAGTCAGTGAGAGTCAGGGATCTGCAGTGGAGATTAGACAAATGAGAGCTTGGATCTGCAATGTAAGTGTGAGACAGTGATGATCTCTGCAGTGGTCAGACACCAGAGAGAGTGGATCAGTCTGTCAGTCAGTCAATCAATCAGAGAGAGATGTGTTTCTCCAGAGCGCTGGCCCAGGCCTCATCAGCCGGGGGCTCGGGTAGAACCCAACCCTGGGGTAAGGCACTGCCGTCTGGGTGCTCTGCTGGGACCATGAACTGGTCCCACTCTCTCCTGGGAACAAAATGAGCAGAAGGCCAAACCATGGCACTGTTAGACACTTTTCATAAAAAAACACACATGTGCAATAAACAATACTGTTGTTCATATCAAACACACTGAGACAAACCCACCTTATCTGCACCAGGACTGGTAAGGAGTCCTCGGCCTGCAGATAGAAGTCCTGGTAGGGCTGAAGGGGATGATCGGGAGGTATTTCATCTGCATGGAGAGAAAGGCAACAGCACCACACTGACTGATAGACTGACTACAGGCATTCAGTATCAGAGCAACCCAATCATCAGTTTGATTTGATTCAATTAATTTCAATTCATTAGGATGACTTATGCAGCAGTTCAGAGTTATAGATGTTACATGTTTGTCCTTGCTGCACACTGCTGAAAACCTTTTACATGTTGAGTATTGCAGAAATACAATCTCTAGATTATTCATATTTATTAACATTTTATAAATGATATGGGAATGACAAAAAAAAAAACAAGTTCTTACCTCCGAAGAGCATGGCCTCCGCTTGCTGTTTTTTCTGGAGCAGTTTCTCTCGTTCCTTCTTCTGTCGTTTCTCCAGTCCCTCCTCCTTTCCTCCTCCTGTTCTCCCTCCAGCATGACGCGCAAGGCCTTCTCCTCTGCGCTGTACACGGCCGTGCGCTTGGCGATCAGGGCACGCAGCCTCTGCAGGTGGCCCTCAAACACCTCATCACTCTCCTTCTCAGGGTATACGCCTGGGGACAAGGCCACGTTCACACAGGGCTTTACTATTACGTCAAAATGACCGACAGACAGGCTCAATCCAAGGGGTGGAATCACCAGTTGTCTTTCAAACTGCCTCTGCATGCAATAGGTAGCCTGATAAACCACCGCTAGGCTAGTTCTAGGCATCTCTCTACAAGGACAGAACAATGTGGCTACAGAGGCCCTATGGTTAGTTTTTTGGATGTACCTGCACAACAAAACCATTTGCTTCTGCTAGGGGATGTCAAGATTTCTAGGCAGGAATGCTGGTTTACGCAAAGAAATAAAGACAATGGCAAGTCAGCATCTGTGCCTTTAGTTTGTGATGCGGTTTCGCCTTGTGGGTGCACTCCAAAACATGAGAGCACTGAAGCAGAAAAAGAGGAGGCACACACTCAAAGGCTGACGCATACAAGTCTTTCAAAGCCAAAACATGTACATAGAGTCAAACACACAGAGAGCTGGAATCCAAATGTTTTGGGCTGTGCCTCCTCTTTTTCAATTTTGGTTACAATAAACAGGACACTAAGGCCCTGACAGGCAGCACTGAAAGACCACCACTACTGATCTACACTACACAATACTGATCCCACAATAAATAATTATTGTAAATGAGATGAGTTTGACACAGCAAGCATATTGCTTTGATAGATGCTTAACAAAGTGCTCATTTAATATTATTACATTGATACTTTAATCATTTTACAATATCATGTTTTGTGTTTATGTTATGCAAATTATTAGCCTTTGTAGACTAAGCTCAATAATATAGCTTTGAAAACTGTGTTTAAAGGGGACACAGAATGGAAAACCATTTTTATCACAGGCTTTATGGAACTTGTAGAGATTGTCATCCATCACCTTAAATACCTTGAACACCTGGAATCTAACTGTAAGAACTGAAGTTCCAGTGGACCATAAATTCAAAATAATTTATCTGAGGAGCCAATGGCAATTACTAATAAGTAAGGATTAAGTAATGATATGTTTTATTTTTTCAAGTTAGAAGTAAGCCTGTGGTAAATATTAATAAGTTAGAAGTAAGTGCTGCCTGTTTTGATCCACTGCTGTGTGGTGTTCAGTCCTTTACCTTTCCTGGAAGCTGCCTCCTTGCGGAGTTTTCGCAGTTTTTCCAGAGCCTTGAGGATATCCACCATCTTCTTAGCGTCACTCTGCTTCTTCCTCACCTCTGAGAGAACTGAGTCTGCGGCCTTTTTCAGTTCCTCCTCCTGGTGAGTGCAGATTAACAAGTGAAAGCGTGAAAAAAATATCCAAGCGGTTTTGCATACAATGAAACAAGCTAACATAAGGGGTGGCCATTTTATATTGTGCCTTTATATTGTGAAATGTATTAATAGACCTACATTATTAACTGTCCTTTGTGCACCCCTCCCCTCAACTAGGGGGAATTGCCTGATTTCCCAGCCCTGTTGCTACAGTTCTGTTTATTGCTTAAGATGTGGGCAGACGTATAACAGGATGCTTACAGCTACTGACTCTGTGGGGGCTCTGTTCTCAGTGCACAAAAGCCATGTAACAAATGATAGTCTTGCACCTGTGTCAATGACCATACTAATTGTTGTGACATAGCGCCACCTGCTGTGCATGAAGTTGTGTTTGATAATCTTACCCGGTTCTTCTCTTCGACTTTCTGAATGCGCTTCAACCTCCATTTATCGATGGCTGCATGCCGTTCGGCCAATCTCTCCTCTATCTTTTGGTTTTCCTCGGCTTGATCAAGTTTCTTTCTTCGGGTCCTTATTCTTTTTTTACGTATAGATACCAACTTCTTTTTGATGCTTGACATGGTTTCCTGGTCACTTAGGAAACTCAGTTTTTCTTGAATGATTTTCTTTAATCCTGCAGCTTTGCTGTACGACTCTATCCAGACGCTGTCATTTTCCAAATTCAGTTTTAAGGTTTGACAGATCAAAGACAATTCGGACACGAGTTTGACAACTCTATAGAGGTCTTCTCTAACCTGATTCACACTCGGTGTCTCAGTTTGTCTTGTCCGAGGAATGTCCTTAATCTTTCTATTCAACAAGAATTTCTGTAGCCACTGTTCATCTTGTTTCCTCTGCCTGGATTCTTCATCCTGCGGTGCATATTCCAGTGGCTGATAACGCTGCTGATTTTGTCGCGGTTCATTGAAAGCATCACCGAAACCTCTCTGGCACATCTCGTTTTCTCGAATGTTTGGTTCTCCAGCAGTCTGAAATTCGTTACTAGAGAAATTTCGACTGTTATCCCATGACCTGCCTCTGTTGTTCTGATTAACGTTACCTGTTGTGGGTCCAGGACCCCATTGATTTCTGATCCCGTCATTGTGGGATTCAAACGCCGCTTGTTGTGGTACACTACAAGCACTGCGCTGTGCTTCAATGAAAGCCAATATCTGGTTTGACTCTGACTCACAAAACCCAGGCGGGGGTCTGGATGGATCAAACTCAAAGGGTGGAGGATTTGGGGGGCGAGGGTGTCTATCAAATCCCGGGGGCGGCTGATATTGAGGCGGTGGGTACCCATATCCTGCATTTCCTTGCCCCTGGAGTTGAGGGGGAAAGGGGGGCCACGGGGGTGCATTCGGTGGTTGAGAGGGCTGATACACATTCGGTGCAGCCCAATAATTAGGACCGGAGGAATTATCGACGTTACCTGGTGCAGCAGGCTGTTGGTATGGGGCTGGGGTGAATCCTGGAGATGGACCCGGGTAATAGGGTCCACTTCCTGGGCCGAAATTACCCTCCATGTTTGGCGGATTTGTCGTCTGCTGCTGATGTCCTCCAAGATTATAGTATGGTGAATTATCCATGCCTAACAGTCCCAGAGACCGCCAAGTTTGAAGCACACTACAGCTGCCGCTACACTCATCACGCCATTTTGAACCGGATGTTGTCTTCTGTAATCTTGCAACACAATTACGTGTCCCACCACCATGTGCAACCCCACTTTTGCGTTCCTAGTAGAAAGTTCTAAAGTGATTGTAAGTAAATAAATAAATGTAAACATAATTTAGCATTATAATAATATAATCAATTTCAATCAAAGAAACAGAGGGATTAAACAGACACACAAACTTGTTCATAGACATTATATTACTGTTTATTGAAACAAGTTTACATCTTGAGATACACATATATTATTTAACACAGGTGAGACTGTTCAGAGGCCTACAAGCTTAAGCCCACACAGTTAATGGAGCTCATTGTTGAAGAAGCAGCATTTCTCTTGACTATTATAAAAGGAGCACTGGTTACACTGCACCACTAGCTGAAACAAAATTAAAAAGAACAGATTCCAAAGTAAATTCCACTGTAACTACAGTTCCTGTCATAACAGTCTTGTTTGAACGTTGAGTAGAGGGTTGAAACTATGGGTGGAAAACTAAACGGAATGCAGACAGCAGCTAGGCTACTCTGCTATTGACAAGATACTACATCAAATACAGGGTCATCACACTGTGATACAGGACTGTCTGAACGTACACTGGCGACTGCATGAGCACATAAGGAGCTATTCTCTTCACACGCTAAACAAACAGAATTTGCAATGAATACAAGTGAATGAATGCTAGTTGCCTGGCCCCCATCTTCTCCCCACAGCTTCAAAACAGACAATGAGAGCTATAAAAATACGAGTAGTTCCCTCGTACAAACCTTATGCGTGTCCAAACTCGTACAAAGGCATATTGACACCCATAGGTGTAGTCTTTAAACATCAAGTTTCGTCAGAGAGAGGTACACTCAGAACTTGATCAAACACAAGGTGGTTACATTCCACTCACACTGCACCACTGCGTACCTGTGAAACACAGGCAATCTCTGCCAACCTTAGGCAAGTAAAAAAAAAAAAAAAAGATTTTTTTTCCCTACTAAACAAACTACAAATACTCTACTACTACTAAAAATACTCTTTACATCTTTACAGTAGACATTAACAGTCTCCTCAGTGAACAGAGGCAGAGTTAAGAATACTCTTGATGAATACAAGGCCCAACTTCATTATCTATTCTTTGTTTCTCCATGGTACAAACTTCTCAGCAAACCTCATGCTAACTTCAACAGAACTCAATGGAGTTTGAGTCATAATCAATTTTAGCGTCTATCCCTTGCGTAAGGGATTGGGTAGTATACAGTCCATGGTTTATTTACAGTGAGGGATGAGGTTTTCAAGAAATAAGTGCTCTGCTTTCCAGCAGGATTTGTGCATACGTGTGTGTGTGTGTGTCTGTGTGTGTGTGTGATTAGTTAGTTCTTTGCTGCATCAACAAGTCTGGGCCAGCTTTCCTCCTCTACGCCTGAGTCCTCCTCTTCTTCTGTGGAATCTTTCGCTGGAGCCCTGCAGAGGTCAACACACACACACACACACACACACACACACACACACACACATGTTTATCTCGGGGGTACACTGCCTACACAGTCATACAAATGAGCAAGAATTGCATTGAAATGACGTCTGACGTCTAAAAGCGCAACAATATGCACAGGCTATGATACAAACTTTTACATAACATAATAAAAGAACAAACTAATTAATACTACAAAACTATTAATAAACATGAATAGAAATTGGCATCAATTACCTTTATCTAACAAAAAGATATAGATCTACAGCCAAACACCAGAGAAAACAGAGTTGGGGGGGGGGGCGGGGGGGATCTTTGCAAGCCCAATGAGTAAGGTACGAGTCAAGGTAACAGTGGAGTAAATGGCCCTGGTAGTAACAGTGGAGTAAATGGCCCTGGTAGTTGTGTCCTTCAGACTAAGCCCTGGTTAGGTCTGTGGCCATCAGCCATTTGTCCTTCCTCCTCAACTAATGTAACCTGTGTGTTACCATAGTGAAAGAGTGTAAGAGCCTTAGTCTGCGGGGGGGGGGGGGGGGGGGGGGTCTTTGGCTAAATATATGTGTAATAGCAATGACCAGAGGGCACAGAGGCAGGTTTCCCACAGCCATAGTTGGCAAGTTAGCAACTTTGTTGGTTCCAATGCAATTTTCCATTGCCAACCAACTAAGTTGATAACTGGTTAGCAACTATGGTTTTGGGAAACACACCCCAGGTGCGTGTAATAAGTAAACAGCAACAAAAACAACCTCACTCCCTAATGACAAAAGACAATTGCTAGTAACAGACGCTTGTACCTGAGAGGGTTAAATTTAGCTCGCATCCATGAGTTTAAACCTTGGTGTTAGTGCTGAGCCTTCCATGTTACAAGAGGGGAGTCTTTGAGTCTTGTGCTGGCCTGTCTACACACAACACTGGTTACAAGTGTACCTGCTGTATCTCGGTGAGCTTTTCCCCTGGACGACATCTTTGTTCAGCTCCACTGCCATGATGTCTGACTGAGGCACTTCAAACATGGGGTCCAACAACAGCTTCTCCTGAACATGTCAAAACAAGGTGTTAAGTGAGTAATAAATATGTAATATAACATAATCTCTTAATAATCTATTAATATAAAATATTTCAGTGGTTCGTCATAAGTACACAATCTAAGACACGGATGCCAACACTCTGGAACACCTTATTAAACATTTAATAGAATAGTCTTTAAAATGGAATTTACATAATTGGTTGTGTAAAGTTTTTTAAAGGCTTCTGCCCATAGATTGTGCTTTTGGTGAGGTGTTGAACACATTCCAAGTAGCTGTAATTTGGAATGATACACAGAGGCAGTGTTCTGTTCTAGAACTTTCTTTTGTTCTGTTGTGTTCTCACCATTATGGACCTGAGCCCTCGTGCTCCAGTCTTTCTCTCCAGAGCCAGCCTGGCGATAGCCCTCAGAGCATCAGGAGTCACATTCAGATCACACTGCAATCAACACAAATGTACAGGAATCACTCAATACACTTAGCTCACATGCATTTGGATTCAGTTGAACGAGATGGTTGACATGGTTGGTTGGTATTAACACTACTCTAGCAACTGTACTCGTGCCATCAAACCATCTTTTATCATCTAGATTTTGCCACTAATCACCAATACCAACCAGCTTTAAAGTCTACATCTATATTCTGGAAATGGAAGCAGACAATGCCTAATGCAGGCAAAACATCTGATGGACTATAATTACATTGTCTGCTTGTGTGTAGGCTGTATCATTTTTGGGAAACCTAACCTGCTTCCAAACAATCAGCTGCAGCCCATTTTACTATGTTCCACACAAAACATAATGCATACTGAAATGCGTGTTTATTGTGGTTCACACACTTTATCCATACTAAAGTGTGTTAAGTGTGGTAAATACACCTTCTCCTTACTAAAGTGTGTGTTTAGTCTGGTTAAAACACCTTCTCCTTACTAAAGTGTGTGTTTAGTCTGGTTAAAACACCTTATCCACAGTAAAGTGTGTATTTAGTACAGTTAACACACCTTATCCATGCTGAAGAGAGCCTGGTACTGAGGTATGACTGCATTTCGGGGTTCGGTGAGGATGCGCACAAGCGTCTCCTCATCCAGACTGTGTAGAGGCACCACAACGGGCAGACGCCCCACAAACTCTGGGATCATGCCGAAGTCGATGAGGTCACGCGCCTCCACCACATGCAGGAGGCGGTCCTTCTCCTGCAGCTCAAGCTCAACCCCATTTGCATCTGTACCGCTGCTATTGGCCAGATCTGCGGCAGCCGCTGCCCGGCGACCCTGGCCCATGTTGGAGGGCGTGCCAAAACCAAGGTACTGAGGGAAGAACAGCAGGTGTTAGGTGTGTTCAGATTGAGATTGAAACAGATTTTGTATAATTTATGTAAAACATTTCAAACCACCAACCACCATCTGGTTAGACAGTGAAGGAAACTTAAAATTCCCTCCAAATATAATTAAGAGAAAGTGAGAAAGTGGTTTTACCTTCTCATTCTTTCTCCTGCTGATGATGCGGTCGAGGCCATTGAAGGCACCCGACGCCACAAACAAGATGTTGGTCGTGTCCACCTGTACCGTTTCTCCCCTCAGCTTCCTAGAGTTCTTCTCCGGAACGTTCACCACAGTTCCTTCCAGCAGTTTCAGCAAGCCCTGCAAACACAGAGTGCAGTCACACTCATTATCTACTAAATTATGGGCTACTCCACCACACACACACACACACGCACACACACAGCACTCCAGGGAAAACAAAACCAACTCAGTGTGAAGTAGTCTTTAAAATGCTTCCTGGAAATGCTTGGTTGCGCAATTTCAGACATTTCTACGTCTTGTCTCCATGACAACAACTCTATGACAACACTAAACATCTCTCAAGGGAAACAAGCTGTCAAATCACCCTGAATTGTTTTTAATCAAGTCCACCCTCAGTGGAGCTCAATCAAATCCTGTCCCAAGCTATGCGAACATAACATCACTAGCCTTCTGCTGTCATAACAATATGATTATAATAACTAACATCTGTATTATCAGTATAATGACTGTGAGAGTTAAGAATACTACTGACCTGCTGAACACCCTCTCCCCCCACGTCTCTCAGCTGATGGATTCCTGGCACGCTGCCAATCTTATCCACCTCGTCCAGGAACACAATGCCTGGAGAGGCACACAACATCCAGGGCACAATGATCAGAGACAAACACCCTGGCAGGTTAATGACCTCAGAGAAATATAGACCAACCCTCCAGAACATGTAATCATCTATTTACTCTAGGCACAATGTCATAATGGTGGTGATTTAAGTTGAATGCTATTTCAATCATGCTAAGATAGATATGATTAAACTGTTTGAATAAGGGATGGAAACAAATACAATTGCAGACACAATGGATAAATCTAGACATTTCACTGATATAGTAATGGGACATGTTTCCATTGAGGTAGTGTGACTGTAAAATTCACATTGTACACTGCAAAAACGATTTATCTGACCAAGTCACGTTTGCAGTGTAAACCTATTTGTTCTAAAAAAAGAAAAGAACTAGATTTCTATGCTTAATAACAATACCAACCATTTTGGCTTAATATAAAATTATTAACACTTAATATAAGATTCATTAGAAGTGGTTAAATAAGTAGCCTAGTTTTTGCATTTTTACATGATCACAATATACTGACAACTGGCAATATCAGGTAACTGTAATAATCTATGTTTAGGTAAATCTGATAACCAAAAGAAAGTGGATTTACATGACTTGGTTTGTATGTATTTGATTTTAGTTTGTATGTTCGCCGATGTGTGCACAGGCGCAGATATAAAAAAAAACAAACAAAAAAAACAATTAAGGTGTATACATGTCTCGAAGAAATCGCAATATTGAGGAAAACCTACGTGTGTTTTTGGTGTACATGTAAATGTTCTCATTGTGTCCAAGAGTGATACAAGGGAAAAGTCTCTCAAGGGAAAAGTTGTGCTGACATGTAGCAACTGCTACGAGCAGAGGAGCAGTACACACCTGGGCAACACTTCAGAATAACAGATGCTTATAACGCATTAGTAACACTTCAGGATAACAGATGCTTATAATACATTAGTAACACTTAGCAAATCATGAACTAATTATGAGCAAAACATTTATATAGTTTTGTAAATGATTAAGAAATGATATGTTAATATGTTATATAGTCAAATGAGCGTATATATTTCCCCCAAAACAATAATTCTACATGGTTTCAACAGTTCAAATCATGCAAACCATAAATTTGACAGAGAATAGTGCAAAGACAACATATCAGCTGTAGAAACTATGAAAAATTATTGTGTTGGGGTAAATATTCACTCATTATTTACTAAGTGTTACTAGTGTTACCCACAAATGTAGTGTCTTCTCTTCTGTTATAAACAGAAGGTGGAGACTGACTGACTGACCTTGCTGGGCCTTCTCCACCACGTAGTTGGCATCCTGCAGGAGTTTGGCGATGACGGACTCAATGTCCTCACCGACGTAGCCGGCCTGAGTGAGAGTGGTGCAGTCGCAGATGGCAAAGGGCACGTCCAAACACCTGGCCAACGTCTGGGCCAGCAGGGTCTTACCTGTGGGAGGTGTGTGTGTAGGGGGTAGTACAGAACAGGTCACACATGAAGGTTGCTGCAGCAACCCCACTGCTTTCTATCCTTCTGTGTAATGTCTCTTTTGGAGGTCCAATCTGAAGGTACAGACTGCAATTCTACCTTGTGTGTTATTGTCACTTATATTCTATCTTCAGGTTACTATTTAGGTTACTACCTTGTAACCAATCATCTTACACTCATCCCTTCCAGGCATTCTAGATGACCATAACAAAAAAGAGCTTTGGATTAGAGCCACAGAGTATGCTCCTATGGTCTGACTTGTGGAAGTTAAGACTACTGTGTTAGGCTATAACTCTGTTTAAGAGTCAAATTTTCCTCAAACCTCTTCAACCTTCCTTAAATCATAAGATGGTACTTTATGGACACCTAAGCTAGTTTGCTCATGCATTGGACAAATTACTTTAACTCTGTGCTAAAACTCCATCCAACAACGTTTGCGCACATTTTGCGGTGCACTCCCATAATCAGGTGTCAATTATTGAATCAGATATATGGTGTGGGCATGGTATGAGGTTAGCTTCTGGCAACTTCCTTAATGTGTGCAAGGAAACAGAAGTGGATGTCAAAATAAAAGATCCATCAATATACTATACTATTAATGATGATGCATAGTGATAACAATAGCAGTGACTAAGCTACGCCTTCAGATTGTTTATTGTGCCAAATCTTCAATTTATACTTTTGTATAAATTTTGTCTCAAAAAGCAAAACCTAAAGACCTATGACACCTATTTTGATACCCCTCCCCTTTCCATTTCCACTTCCTCTGTGCCTGCACACAACCAATATGGCTACACTAGAGCAAAAACTGCGGTGTGGGCAGCGGACATGACATAAGTCAGAGGTTAAATGATTAAATGGTGAAATGGTGAGGCATATAAAAAAAACTTCTTTATGGGTACAATTTTGCTTGTTTGAAGATGAGGTTTGGGCTTGTGGATTTAAGAAAATTTAGCATTATCTTGGAATCATCTAGTGAACTACATATTTATTTATTTTACATTAATATTAATGACCAAAATGTATATTTGTGTTTGGTTTGTCTTGGTCTAATTATGTTTCTATCACAATACACTGACCCAATTGAAGATCCAATGGGATTTGATGCATTGTCATTTTTGGAGTAGCTATTACACTGTAATTAAACATAAACAGGCAAGAACGTATTTTACAACCCTGATTCCATGTAAGTTGTATGAAAGTACAATACAATATGTACTTTACAATAAAGGCAATTACTGGTTAATGACTGGAAAATAATACTAGATCTTACTATTTCATTACTTCATTATAAGTTATACCCTCAAATGTCACTATAACAACAAAGTAATTCCTTGTTATCATCATTTTGTTATTACCTATTACCATCACAAATAGTGGGATATTGTTTGGAAATAATAAATTATTCTGTAATCGTTCAGTTATTATTCAGAAACATGAGTTGTTATGAGTGGTTTCCAAGATTTTATTACCACAAAATTACCCTCTTATTACCGATCGGGAAAGATTGTACAGATCCTGATTATGACAATATTGTGATTATGGCACCTATGCAATGCAACGATGATGGAAATACTCCACTATCTTATCTCACTATGTTGACAGTCAGGTTGTGTCTGCTGGGGTTTGTTGTAGCAGTATGCCAGCAAAAAGGAAGCACACAAGTGTCAGGTGGATCTGAGAGGGATGCAGATCTTACCTGAGCCTGTGGGACCTAGCAGGATGATGTTACTCTTCTCCAGTTTAATGTCCGTGGGGGTGCAGTCGAGGACGTCGCCGCCCCTCTGTTCCTGGGTGCTCGCTTGCACCCCTTGTTGCTGCATTGAGGCCCCCAACGCGTTGCCATGGGGACTAATGCCGGCAATCTGTAACAGCTCTGTGTGGAAGAAGAGGGGCGGGGGGAGTTGACACAAGCAAGGTCACTACTGCAGACACTGAAGACCTGTCTGGCCAATGGCAGAGAGACAGAGAGAGAGGCATTAAAGCACTTCATCTCGTAGAAACTGGGTTTCTGTACGTTTGTTTTCTGTTCATTTGTGCAATGAGATCGTAATGCTCACAGTGACATGTGACATGAATTCTGCAAACAAA
This sequence comes from Tenualosa ilisha, assembly GCA_015244755.2. NCBI lineage: Eukaryota > Metazoa > Chordata > Actinopteri > Clupeiformes > Clupeidae > Tenualosa > Tenualosa ilisha. The sequence continues at coordinate 201,473 of PYXC01002155.1, forward strand.
TGTTCCAGAGAACAGCTCCTGCCTATACATCCAGTACAGCTCCTGCCTATACATCCAGTATAGGCCCATTTAAAAACTTAACAGCAGCCTCAGTTTCAGAGACTTGGTTGAAACTGAGCAATCAGCATTATTTTTTATTGAAGTTAACAGAGCAGCTGATAAACTTCAAAAGAGTAACACCTGAATTAATTCATGCATAGTGAATGAATAAATGGATTCATCGATTAATCCAAGCCATATGCCATCACTACAGTGAGTTATGTCCTTATTCAACCCAAGGAACATCCTGTCCTACCCTATTATATAAACCACTACACTACATTAGAAAACACACCAGATATTGATTTACAGCATGGAGTGAGAGTAGATCACTTGTCCCATCACATAACATGACCTACTTATGGGTCTATTAATACAGACATGCTTGCGCTGTTTCTCAGAACAAGCAGCGGTTGGTAGGCAGTGACGGTGTCCAGTTACAGGTTAAGGTTATTGCAACAACCAGAAGTAAGGCAGAGTCCAGAGCTCTAATTGACTAACAGAACAGTGATTTCTAAGGACTAGTGTCTACTGCACGCACACATCATTTGTACTAGCCAATACTTTTACTACTACACTCTCCACTTTCAAGAAACTTTTGAAGACCCAGCTCTTCCAAGAGTATCTCCTGGCTTGAATTCTGAATACCAGAAATGCACTTAACCTCTTATACTTAATCTCTCTTTTATATTGCACTTTTATTACACTACTGCACTTTCAACTTAAAATACTGCAATTTTTATGTTAGCAATATGCACTCTTTGTTAGTTTCTTTCATTGTGTTGTAGCTTGAATGTTATCCTCTTTTATAAGTCGCTTTGGATAAAAGCATCTGCTAAATGCATAAATGTAAAATGTATTCAGTAAAAACAGCTTTACACACCAGCAGCACCTGAGGCCGTTCATTTTTAAAAGTGCTATAATTCTCTATCTAGCTAAAAGTGATCAAGACACACACAGTATGTTTCAGAAACGTTCAATATGTTAACAGGAAAAAGCATACCAGCATACCATAATTTTGCCTGCTTTCACCAATTACTAAAATTTGTGACTGAGTTTCTGAAGGCAAAAAGCGACAGCAGAGGGTGGTGTTAAAGGCACACCAGGCAACGTTTTCAGGTTCATGTATCAGCTTTGTCATCACTTCAACGATTAAATGGCTCATTATGGGGTGAATGAAGGCGCTCGCTCTCTAGCGTAGATTACTGAAACACCAGGTTGGGGGAAACTAAGCTGAAAGTGAATAAACTTGAATTTGCACTTGTCAGTCAATATGACACATGAAAATGATCATCACTGGCTCCTATTCATTGGTTTACAAGTGAATACACATGGATTGGTGAGAAATGCTATTTAAAAACAAAAAAAACAAAACAAAAAAAAATCTGCAACTGTAGGAGGAGCTCCAGAGATTTAAAAAAAATGTATATATATATTGCTGTCTTGCCTGATATGCCTTTAAGATCTAACATGTCCTTTACATTTGGACAACACAGTTAGCTGGCGGCACAGTAAAATAGTAGCAGTGGCAGTCCACAGCAGGCTGATTTTTTTTTTTATTTCTGCACAACACGAAAGCCATGAATAAACAAGACAAGCAAGAGCCAGAGAGGGAAAGTAGCAGTCTTTGGAAAGTGCATTTTGACCACTTCCTGGTCATTGGTATTCAGGTACACTGGGAGTGAATACCCATGTAGCAAAAATGCACTAGATTTAGTAATTCCTGGGTGGATTATTACTTTGGGAATGATAAACCAAACAGAAGGGGTTGTTACACACTTACTTGTAAATCTGTACTCATCTTCCCGTCTTCGTATCTCTACCTCTACAGAAACAGGACGAAATGTGTAAAAACAACTGACAGCAGAAAGAAAAAAAAAGAAAACTTCTAGCCAGCTAATCTGAGTTTCTTGCCTGGTCACATCTGCTGTCAATCAAACAGGAGCAAGCAGGTTACACTATACAAGTACGTACAAATGCCACACCACACTGAGGAATGAGAAAGAACAGGCAAATAATCTCCTCATTAAGCACAGTCAGTCGAGCGTGTGGACCTCCTGAAAGGTTACATGATATCAAGGAGAGGTCAAATCCATGGGATGGTGTTGATCATCAACCAACTGTCTGTAGTTTTTCTCACTTCTTCTGTCCTTCTTCTATGACAAGGCCGAACCTTTTCTGTCTGAGGTATCGCTTAAGACGCACCTTCTTGAAATGCATTAAAGACATTAGAGTATGAAGGTAGGCCAAAAAGTGCTGCCCAAAAGAGACATGAACAGTGTAACACCTGGAAACTCCATGAAACCGAGAGAAGTGTGAGAAGGAAGGGTTTGAGTTTCGCTCAGTATCTTAACCAGGGCAGATAACTCAGCTGCCATGGTCTGGTGGAAAACTAAGCCACCCTCCTAGACAATGACACTAAATTAGTGTCATCTCAAGACTTTGAGACGAACAAGAGGTGATACAGAGTCAGGAGCTGTGTGTGTGTGTGTGTGTGTGTGTGTGTGTGTGTGTGTGTGTGTGTGTGTGTGTGTGTGTGTGTGTGTGTGTGTGTAAGGGGGGGAATGCCATCCGATCCTGACACAACTACCAAAACCAAATTTACAATCTCAAGACCAGCCAACTGAAATATTTTATGGGGGATTTTTAAAACATGTAGGCTCCTGTAAATGTCCTAATTAGCTCAACAAAGAAGTGGCTAAAACTGCTGGCTGAAACCATCAATCTTAACTCTGAACTCTAACCCTCAACTTCCCCTCTCCTCTGGAACATTAGGAGTGTTCCTAGGGAGACCTACCACGAGGTGTAATGGAGTTGTGTTTCTCCACTTCTGCGGGTTTTCGGGTGACTGGAGGGATGTTGTTGTAGATTCTCTTGTAGTGATTGTACACGGCCACAGATAAGACCTTCTTGGCATGGGACTGTCCAACAACATACTTATCCAGGTAGGCATAGATCTGAGGCAGGACAAGGAGGCAGATATGAAAGCAGTGGTTTACGACCAAAGGAAACTGGAAAGCACTATATCATGCCAGCTCAGTAGACACCTTACAAAAAGCTATACCAATGCATAAGGAAATATGCCCATAACAACAAAATCTGATAAAAACTAAAAATTCACACACATCTAATACGTGACAATAAAATAGACTTTTGTCAAAATGTGTTTTGGCAATGCGTCATTTTAAGTTCATATGTGTGATGCACTATGTCCCATTTCCCCCTTCACACAGGTGCAGGCAGTGGTACCTTCTTAGGGGGTGGGGGTGGTTTCTGCTGGAAAGCGAGTTTCACCGCCTCCGCTGCCGACTCTGGCTCCTTGAGGCTTTTCTTCGTGTCAGCCTCAGACAACACCACAAAGAAATGGTGGCACTTCTCACATTTCACAAATCTTGTGGAGGCTGGCCAGGAGAGAAAATCCTTTTCAGTTTGGCATGGTAGACAAACACAGGGAAACATGTCTGATAAGGACAATAGCGCCCATTTTAAATTGTAGCCTAAATGCAATGAGAGCTTGTAGCCAGCCAATATCTCACATGACGTGGGATTAGACACACACACACACACACACACACACACACAAAAGCCTCCCACAACTTTGTGCCCCTGTTTCCCTAGAAACAGTATTATTGGGCTCGCAAACCTTGAAGACTCAAGGCCTAGAACATACATGACATTCACAAGTCTGTATCATGTTGCCAAAAACTGCCATTCTGTTCCAAGTCCAAAACCAAAGGCAAGCGTCCACCAGACGCGTGAAGAAAAGAAAAAGTTTAGAACTCCATTGTTTTTAACAGAGCAAGGCCCACTAGAACTGATGCACGTCTGCAGCAGAGGTTTATAAAACTGTTCTAAAACCTGTGTGTCAAGCCCACTGAGATGGCTTGGTTTTCTATAAAATGGCTGGATAAAAGCATGACTTCCGAAGCGAGCACTGCCATCAGTAATGCAATATAGATGATCTAACTCATATTTGGCTGATAAAAACAGCAATTTAATGGCATATTAACACAAAGCCATCATTAATAAAAAGAGCATTAAAACAATGTATTACTGTTACAGGTATACTTTAAACCACCACAAGCAAACTAGTACCCTAAAAATTGTGGGTTCAAACTCCTGCTGCCACTGTTGTGCCTTTGAGAAAGGCACTTAACCCCGAGTTGCTCTAAGGGAGACTAGCACTGAAGTAATTGACAATTGTCAATATGCTTTGGATAAAAGTGTCTGCTAAACGCATGAGTGTAAATTTATGTATTTTCGGTATGGTTTGATGGCAGCACTGTGAATGAAAATATAAGAATAAAATCAGCATTCCATAACTTGCATTTGATATGTTGTGTCTGCTGGCTGCCGGCTTCAAGACTCTGCCTAAACTGCCAGTCTATTTACTCATTACATGTGTCCACTCAGGCTCATTCCATTCACCTTAATGTGAGCCAAATGGATCTGAGTATCTTGAGCTCTAATCCTGCGTTCATCCTCACTTTCCAGATCTGTGTACAGGAAGTAAACACGTGCTCCAACTGGGCAAATGTTGGAGAAAGTTCCATTTCAACATGAAATTCCAGGGGATCACTCACACAATCACAAACACAAACACACACATGCAGAGCCTCTTCCCAGCATACCAAGATAGAAATCTTGGCTGAATAAAAATACTGGCCTACAGCTGTTTTCAAAACCAGAGGTCAGCATTATTAAATACTTCATTGACTGTTTGTTTTTTATTTGCTTTGACAGCAGGATCATCACATCCCTGACTCTAATCCCTGGCTTTTCCTGTCCCATTTGAGCCGGCCTTCATTTCCAGTAAATTACTGACTCAGTGCCTACAGCCTCCACCTTGGACTAGAAAACATCAGCTGGTTAGCGGGTTATGTAAAAGGGGCAACAGTATTTTTAGAAGCAAACAATTCATCCTGCAGTAACACCATGCAAACAGGTTTGACATTCCCCATAGACATGCTGAAGTGGAGGAGCAAGCATCCAACTGGAGAAAGGGGTACTACAAACATACACTGTAGGGGGGTGGTGATAGAGTGTGTGTGTGTGTGTGTGCGTGTGGGAGGGGAGGCCGGGTCATATTGCATTACGTGGCCCCAGACACACAGAGACCAAGCGTGGTGCATGGTGCCCCAGAAAGCAGTTGACCTGAAAGGTGTCAATGAGCTAAGGCTCATGTAAAACCAGGGCCAGAAGCAGACCAGATGTGGGCCACAGCTGACTTTTACCAAGGATTGCAAAAAGACTAGATTTATGTATGTCTAAAATGGCCTCATGGTCTGAAAGATACTTGCAGTGCAAAAAAGGAATAGAAGTTGACTTTTCCTCCTCTCAAATCAATGATTGTGGTGTGCCTTAGCGAGAAGGTGACATGAAAAACACTTACAGACAAACGTCTCCACATGTGTGCAGAGGTCCCCACACTTGGGACAGCGGAGCTGGCTGCCGCCTTTGCCAGTGGTCCCAGAACCAGAGCGCTTTCCGCTGCAGTCACTTACAGATTTCTGTCCAGAGCAACAGGCAGAGGGTGCAAAATTAAGTACATCTTTACACACAAACGAGAAATAAAATTAGGACGATATTACAATACTGAGAACAGTTCTGTGTTACGAGATTTAGTAGCTCGTTTATGGGTAACTAATTTCCGCAGACAATGTGACATTAGCAAGAACTCTTAGGCATCTTCACGAACGTACTTTTCCCCCGTCTCCTGCACCATTCTTGGTCGTGCTGTCCTTTGAAGCAAAATACACAGAGGTCTCGGAGAAAGACCGCACCGGGATTCTGCGCGTCAGACGGGCCTCATGTGCGCTGGGTCTGTGCTTAGAGAGTAGCTGAACCCTAGAGCCTGACAGCCCTGCGACAAAAACAACACCGCCAATCGAAATTATCATGACAATTCATTTCCAAAGATCAAACAGCAAGATTACAATGCACTCTACACGTGGGAATGTTTTTATGTCGGAATAATGATAAGTACTCACACGCAACCTTCCCTTTAGTGAATTCAACATTGATAGCAAAGGAAGACTAAGGTTGACTGCAAGTAACACTTGATAAGTGTAATGTGTACAACTGTAACGTTAACAACGACAATGTTACGTGTTTTTCTCTTATTCCAACACACCCTGTGAGATATTATGTGAAGTTTTAGTCCGTCTAACATTGCGGAAACGTTAACATTCTCTGACGGTTTACGTTATTCATGTAGTTCAATCTTGTAACACTGACTAGCCGCTAACTAGCTTACGGCGGTTACAACAGTTATCTAAAAGGTCATAAGTGGGCAACACAGGAGCTAGCAGGTTAACAGTGAAACTATCTGGCTTGCCTTACTGTACATATAAACAAATATAAACGCGCCGATAGGACAATAATAAAACAGGCAGCCAAAATAAGGATGTTGCCATACCTTTATGGGCAGAATTGATGAGAAGCAGTCTTGCTGCAGATGTGCAAGTACAAGACATGTTTCCTTCGTGGCTCAGGTGGAAACGAAAAAAAATGAAATGTCTCAAAATCTGAATTAACACACTGTATACCTTGTCATTTAACTATCTTAGCGTTAGCTTATCAAAGCACAATGGTGCAGCACATACTCAGCAGTGCCGCGAGCTAATGTTAGCTTGTTAGCAGGTGGGAGGAACGGAACATTCTGTTCTACGTCCGCTTTCCACTGTTGTTGTTTTAAAGTTCTCTGGTCTCAGACTTTTCTTTACAGCCACAAAGTTCAACGTGCTGTCGAACGTGCAAAACACAATACAGTGTGTACTTATTGTGATAGTCATTAAAATTACTCAATTCTAGGTCTGAAAAATCCAGATTTTTTTATGCCCTCGCATCCATATTGACATTTGCATGACTCAGTCCACAATTTCCATAATTTGTGGATGCGATGTCAGTAGCGGACTTTCCACATTACGTAAAGCCACTTTAATATCTTAGAGAAGCAAAGAGGACAGCTTGTGAAACTGAATGACAACTGTCTCAAGGTAAACGAACAAATTAGAAAATGAGTAAGACTAGGTAAAATAAATAGATGCCAGTACATTACATGAAGAACATTCTGTTGCGGTTTCTTTGGGAAGCGTTACAACTAATGTAAATAAATGTTTTGAAAAAATAAATCAGGCCAAAATGTAACCCCGTTGACTGTTCTGCACAAACATGCTTGGCTGAAGTAACAACAAGTTTAGAAATCGCAAACTTACTTTAATTTTTATCAAATCATAGGAGAAATAAAAGCACGATCTACATAATTCTGTTATTAAACGCATAAAGCAAAACAATAGCCAACATGTTACAAAAATAGGAATGATGCTATGCCAGTCTAGGCAAGGGTCGGGGTGTTGACTTTTATTTTGACAAGTGCAATCACGTGTACCTAGTCTAATCCAAGTAAGTGAATCGCGGAATTCTGAATCGCGGAAGTTGTTGTCATATGACTTATGACTGCTAAAATGTTACTAATCCCTGGATAAAAGTGGCCTAAAAGGTGAATGAAATACCCATTAATAACGGTAATATTGACATTTATTTTACGTACGGGGTTAGTTTTTCTTGGTGGCGTATACAACTCTCGTTCTCTCTATTTCTCTTTAGTGTAACGTTAGCAACATCGATTCAACGGTAACGCAGTGTGGATTGAATTGGAGTGCAGTGTTTTTTTATCATCTCAGCTAGCTTATTAGCATGCACATCTATTTTTTAAAATGTTTCCTCGTACACACGGATATTTGTGATTCCTATTATTTCCACTTCATAAACATTACATTTGTTGTCTTATCGTTTAAAGTGTCCGTAAACTGCTCGTTAAATTGTTAGCTTGAAAGACAAAAACGTTTAATGTTGCTCATTTCATGTTGTAAATGATGTTCATTTGGAATCTGTTAATCTTAACACGTTTACATCATTATTCTGTTGTATTCTGGGCTGGCGTATTGAAAGCAATCGTGTTTCTTGGGTGAAACCATGGTTTAGTTATAAATTGTAAGTGTACTTGGTTCATGCACTGCAGAGTTTCTGGCTTGAACACTTACTTAACGTTAAGTGGCGCTATACTGTTGCAAATTGGCACAAGGTCAATTTCAATCCGTTAACGTTAGCCTTAAAGTATTATTTTCGTCTCTTGGCAGAAATGGAGGAGATAAAAGTATCTCCTGACTACAACTGGTTCAGAAGTTCAGTTCCTCTGAAGAGAGTAAGCTTTTTCATTTGTCTACTGTAACGTGTTCAATATTTTAAGTTGTAGAATAATGTGATGCAAAGTGTTCTTATGAGGTGTGTGTGTGTGTGTGTGTGTGTGTGTGTGTGTTTGTTTGTGTGTGTATGTGTATGTATGTATGTGTGTGTGTGAAGCTCAACACTTGCCCTGTCTGCAATGGGATTTTGCAATAGTGTTGAACTCATGACTTTAGACTCATCTTGCTTTTCTTGCAGATCATTGTGGATGATGATGACAGCAAGGTCTGGTCACTGTATGATGCTGGTCCAAAGAGCATTCGCTGCCCAATCATCTTCTTGCCTCCCGTCAGTGGAACCGCAGAGGTTTTCTTCCAGCAGGTTCTTGCGCTGACGGGCTGGGGATACCGGGTCATCTCGGTGAGAGTCCTCTTATAGAGTAATTATTTTTGCTGATGTTAGTAGTTGTTTAAAGTATTCATAAACAGCCGTGTTCCACTTGATTCGATGGCTGCTTAATTCAAGGCACTCAATAGCTTCTGTATTTGACATAAAGTAAAATATGCAGTTAAAGTATTTGGTCTTTCACATATTAACACATTTCTTCATGACCAGAAATAACTTAAGTCTTCACTTGCTTTCATGTAATATGAAAACAGAGTAGTTTCTGCTTACTGTGCGCAGTGGGCTGCACCTGAGGGGGGAGGGGGGGTTAAAAAGGGCCTATTCACCAGTAATCAAAGACAGAAGCACTCATTTAACCCTTCCATTAATCTGGTTAGACACAGGCTCAGAGAGGGCCATGAATGCACCGTGCTGTCTGAGATGTGATGTCTGCAAAGACATTTTCTCACAGAACTTCACATGGGGTGAAGTGAAGTTAGGCAGCAGCCTGTTCTGAGCAGCACACACTGATCTCTGTGTCTTACAAATATTGATGACAGAGAAATGGCATGTAGGGCTAAAGTGGGAAAAGGAAGCTGGAGATGTGTGAAGTCTACATGATGTGATTTAAACTGGTTTGCTCTCTCTCTTTCTCCCTCTCTTTCTCTCTCTCTTTCTCCCTTTCTCCCTCTTTCTCTCTCTCACACAGCTTCAATATCCTGTTTACTGGGATCTTCTGGAGTTCTGCGATGGCTTCAGGAAGCTTTTAGACCACTTACAGCTGGACAAGGTTAGTCATTATAGCACTAGTCCTGTGATGTGTTTCAGAGCCTGTTCAGTGACTGTTTCTCCTCCAACCTCCCCCAGATGCCATATCGTTGTTATGTTCGTCTGATCCATGTAGGCTAGCTTTCAGAGGGATATCTGGCTTGACTTGTCTTTTCTGGAGTTAGGTTCAAGGCCCAGTGTGTCGGTTCAAACAGCTTGCAAATGGGTTGAGTCTGTGGCAAACACGCCTCCCACAGAAAGACCGGGGAGATGAGTCAGTGTTCACCGTTTTTTGAAAGGGATCAGGAAGTGAGTCCCTGCAGGTTGCTCATGAAAGTAATCCCTCCAACCACTGACCTGTCTCCCTGCCCTTTCTGGAAGAGCTGACATTAGTAATCATATTCACTTTTCGGTATCATTACTGATATGTGACAATGATGTACAGATCTGATGGAATATCTTCTTTTCAGAATCAAAATTAAACTATGTTCACACATATTAGGACGTTTTCTTCTGACAGTGTCATTGTGGCAATACTGTAAACAAACAATGGCAATACATCATGTGCATGATATTACATAGGGAGGGAAATAATAGTTTAGGGCTGATAGTTTCATGGTGTTTTCCACCATTTTGGTGTGTGTGTGTGTGTGTGTGTGCGTGTGTGTGTGCGCGTGTGCGTGCTTAGGTCCACCTCTTCGGTGCCTCTTTGGGTGGGTTCCTGGCTCAGAAGTTTGCTGAGTGCACACACAAATCCCCCAGGGTCCACTCTCTCATCCTGTGTAACTCCTTCAGTGACACCTCCATATTTAACCAAACATGGACTGCAAACAGGTGAGCAGTCGTCTGGACACAGTGGTGTCAAAACTTTGAGGAATTTTTTTTTTTAGCCCCGTGTCGTGACTGACCAAAAAGCTGCACTAGATGCATACAGTCTTTGAATCTGAATTATTTATGTAGATTAGTCTATGAATCGTCATATAATATAATTCTTTGAATAATTAGACAATAGTATGTATTCTACTGTACAGAAGAAATAGTGACTAATGTCATTACAAATGAATTTGACTCAAATTTGATTCATTCACTCAAAGTTACTGCAAAGGATTACTTCTGTTTTTTTCACTGTCTGAAAGAGCATATTCAGATATGTTCTTGGACATGGCAAGTTCCCTATGGGGGCCAGTTGCTCGGCCTATTGATCTGTGATCTGTGTGTGTGTGTGTGTGTGTGTGTGAGAGTGTGTGAGTGTGTGTGTGTTTGTACGTATGTGTGTTGGAAGGAGGAAAGAAAAACAGAACACAATAACACACTCTAATCTTCTTTCCCTTTAGTTTTTGGCTTATGCCAGCATTTATGCTAAAGAAGATTGTTCTTGGGAACTTTGCCAAAGGACCTGTAGACCCTAAAATGGCCGACGCTATTGACTTTATGGTTGATCGAGTGAGTGAAGATTGAACTTTTGGTTACCCTTTATTGTATATAGGTCAGCGAAGTTATTCAGACAGTACAGTGTTATATTCACACATTCTATATATGTATCTGTTACTTTTGTTGTTATATATAGACTGTCCACAGTTTAGTTTCTGTCTCACGGGTTATCTAGGCTCTCAACAGCCAATCCAATCACACCCTTTCATTTTGTGAATCTTCGATGGCTATCTTCACTTTCATAGACAGGATGTGTGTCAGGCAGGGCAGGGTGTGCCTAGTGCAGGTAGACGTCCAGCAGATCGTAAACATGTCCCTTCCGAGTTCTTATGTTTCTGGACCTCTGTGAATGTGTCAGAGTGTGTATGTAACTCAAAAGTGTGTGTGTGTGTGTCAGTCAGTTAGAATCTACTTGTGCTTCAGTAAATGTGTTTGTGTGTGTTGGAGTGTGTGTGTGTGTGTGTGTGTGTGTGTGTGTGTGTGTGTGTGTGTGTGTGTGTGTATGTGTATGTCGGTAAGTGTCATGAGCTGAGTTAACGAGTCTCATTCCTATGTGATTGGATGACAGTAAGCCGTCTGTTCTGTCCCGTACCTTTCCCAGCTGGAGTCTCTGAATCAGAGTGAGCTAGCCTCACGGCTAACGCTAAACTGCCAGAACTCTTACGTGGAGCCGCACAAGATCAAGGATGTGGCCGTCACCCTCATAGACGTAAGAGCGGACACACACACACACACACACACACACACACACACACACACACACACACACACACACACACACACACAGTGTGTTATCGCTGTGTTGAATTAATCTGGTAGGAATGAGTGGCTGATGTTAAATACTGTGATGGCATTTAATGTTGATTTTCTTCCCTTTGGATGTACGTTACATGGCCCGAGTAAAAAAAGGGTGACTGTTTGTTTGTTTCATTGTGATGGTGCAACTTTTTGAGCAATGTTGTGTAATGGGTGAGTTGGTTTGTGATGTTTGTGGTAGGTATTTATGTGGGTTTGGTTTGTGTGGTTTGTGTTTGTGCACGTGTGTGTTTGTGTGTGTGTGCGTGTTTGTGTGCGTGCGTGCGTGCGTTCGTGCTCTAGGTGTTTGATCAGAGTGCTCTTTCAAATGAAGCCAAGGAGGAGATGTATAAGCTCTACCCCAACGCCCGGCGTGCTCACCTGAAGACTGGAGGCAATTTCCCTTACCTGTGCCGGAGCGCAGAGGTTAACCTCTACATCCAGGTGTGTGTGAGTGTGAGAACATGAGTCTGTGTATGTGTGTGCATGGCGTCAACCTCTCAGCCACCCCTATGTCACAGCAATTCAATGATTTCTGCTCTGTTAGCACAATGAAAGTGGACACGCCTCCGTGTGAAATATTTTGCCTCAGACAGACACGCAGATACACATAGAAACTTTTTTCTATTCAGTGTGAAAAGGCCTAGTTCGGGAGTCGCCAACAGGTATCTCAGGAGTTATCAGTAGCTCACTTCCTGCTTAAGAGGAGTCCTCCAAAGGGTCAAAAGAAGTGTACATAAATCTGATAACATAGTCACCAAAGGTATTAAACCTGTTAACATTTTTATGTAATCAAATTAAAACATCTTGATTGTAGTGCACACCAGATTTGGCTATAACTAATAGAAAATAGAAGAGCTACAGATTTAGATGACACTTCAGATGAGTGTTTTCATTGTGCTGTTAGTGTGTACGATGTTAAAGGATGTTAACATTCATCTTCAGGCGTATCAGTAATACTGATGTAAAGTGTGATGTGTAGTAGAGTAGCTCTCCATGCTGATTTTGTCAAAGTAGCTCTCAGAGGGAAAAAAGGTTGGAGACCCCTGGTCTAGTTTGTGTGGTGGGTGTTATAATTTGCACTTTTGCCATGTCAAAAGTCCCCTTGTTGAAAGCAGTAAAAGTATGAGGCCTGTAAAGTCATGCTGATTTTCCCTTTCAACCACACTGATGAGGAACTGAAACATTCTAGCTCACACCACTGCTGTTTTCAGTGTTTTTGCAAAGTTGTCTGGTGACATGAAGCCAAGCTCTTGTTTTGGTGTTTTTGCAGTTGCCTGGTGACGTGACCCCATGCTCTCGTTTTTTTGTTTTTTTTTTGGTTCCAGATCCACCTGCGGCAGTTCCATGGCACGCGCTACGCCGCCATCAACCCAGCAATGGTGAGCGCTGAGGAGCTGGAGGTCCAGAAGGCCAACCTGAACCAGGGCAACGACAGCGAGGAAGAGTACTAGGATCTCGACCACACCACCCCCAGGTCCTAAAGGCAGCTGTGCTAAGGCACAGTATGGCGCGGCCTGACTGCACTCAAACATAATGTGCGTACACAAATAAACCTGTGAACGAGCATTCAGACAACAGTCTTTGGCATATATACAGTACATCCTGTTTCAGTGAACATTTCAAACAGATCTTTACATGGTCCTGTGTTTTTTCTATGATGTACTCAGTCAGATACATGTTTATTGGAGACAATTTTTACTTTACAGGAGGAAATACGATATTTTAATAATGACAATTTCTGTAAATAATTATGAAGTGGGTACAGTACATGAAATGACCTGAATAGGATGCCATACTTTTTGAACCTGTTGCCTTACGTAATAACAAACCCGCTGTAATAGCTATTTTTTCCGCACTTTGTGTTACTGGAATTTTTTTTTCTTCTTTTTTTTTTTTTAATCTTATGTTTGTTTCCTTTTTTCTTTTCTTTTTTTTTCTCACTGCCAGCTTTTATATTCTGTATGGAACATGCACTGAAAAGTTTCCACCCAATGATGTGACCAGGAATAGTATTGAAAGAGTAATGTACATTATTATTTCATTTGTTATCAAGTAAAAATACTTAAGAATCCATCGTGGTCCACTGGTGATTGTTATTTTACAAAGACGGGGTTATTTTTTATTGATTTTTCAGCTTTTATATTTTTTATTGATTTCAACAAAGCTTTCCTCAGTTCATGTATAGTAGAGAAACAGGTAAGCAACTGAGTTTGGTTATTGCTGATATCATTTCTGCAGCATTGGAGACACATTTCTTTGCATCATTCTCATCAGTTTTAAGAAGTGCAGTCAATAAATCAGCAAACAAGCAACAATGCTATGCAAAGTAATACAGATGTTAAACATGCTGATGCAGGCATATAAGATATTTTTTACTTAGGGAAAAAAATATATATTTTTGATGAGTAGTTTAAACATAGTAACAGTGGAAATAACTCATTCGTTGGGGATGTTCTATCTTTTTCACATTTATGAATAATAAAAGTCAGACATCATAACCTCACTGTTACTCTGTGCATTGAAAAACAACAAACATGAACAAATGACTGCAATTAGACATTTTTTCTTTCATAACCAATATATTGCTTACACTCTTAAAGTAGCATTACACTTGTATAAAATCTCCATATTTTTTCATCTTAGGAAATAGTTTTAAAAAAAGTGATACAAAGAAAGTCTGATCATGAAGATGTAAGAAAACACCAACATAGTATAGCTGAGGTTTTAGGCCTTGTTTACACATATCTAGATATTTTTATGAACTGATATTTTTTCATCTGTTCTTTTTTAATTGCCTTTACACATATCAAGTGGAATCCAGAAAATCTCCACTTTGGAGGCCATTTGAGGTGGCTAAAACTATTTATGCTTAAATGAGGGGCTCAAATGGATAAAAAATATCTGTTTATAAAAATCTAGACGTGTAAACAGGGCCTTAGATAAAAGTAACAAGTGTAGTGCACAATATTGTTAGGTTGACTGTACTTTAGTGTTGCTACACATATATAATTCAGAGTGAATAATGTCTGAAATGTCACCTGAATTTGGTCCGTGGAGGATTTTTAATTTCTTTTTCAAGGCAGTAAATGTCTTGCCTTGACCCTGATTCCATCTGTTTAATGTCAGTGCTTATTTTTGTACTTGATAACTGTGCTACACTTTTTTTTGGCATTCAGTATTCACTTCAGTGCTTTACATTGCGTTGCATTTTTTTGGTGTGTCTGGGTCTGCATTTGCCTTTTGTCGTACATTTTCTGTTGGGACAGAAAACAACAGTGATGATTATTGTTAATAATAATAATTAATTAACATTTGCAATTTAGTATTACTTAGGTATGCTGAAAACATCCTCAAAATACTGAATATTTTTCACATGCTTGCATTATCCAACTCACGTTTAATTATAAAACCAATAAGACATTTTAAAACAAAATCCTGAGATCTACTGCCTGTCTGATGCTGTATTACAAGCCTGCTTCCTCAATTCAGTCTTGAATTATGATTTGATAAACTGTTTAAGGCCCAATTTACAACATGTATCTAGACATTTTTTATACAGATTTTTTATCTGTTTCCTTTTTTAACTGCGTTTCCACGTGTCCAGCAGAATCCACAGAATTCAGCGTTTTGAAAAATATCCACTTTGAAGGGCATTTTAAAAAATATCCGTTTCAGGTGGCTAAAATTCTGTTTACGTATAAACTAAAGGCCTAAATGGATAAAAAAAGTACCAGTTTATAAAAATATCTAGAGGCCTCAAAGGGCCTCAAACAGGTCTCAAAGCTGTAAAACAATGCACACATAACCTAACAACACCTCTTAGCTGTTCTAAAATCACTGTAAACTGCAGTCTGATGGAGGTACTTTTGATTAAACTGTGGGGTATTTGTGGACATGGCTGTGCTGTGAGTAATTTAACATATTATACACTTTACACATATTATACACAATATTATGGGTTACTGCAAACAAATTCTCTTTCTGCTCCTCTCTGCTAACCTCTCTTTGACCCCTGTGTAACCCCTGTGACCTCTGCAGACCCCTGTTTGAGGCCTGTGTGAATAATATGGATCACCCACCCGCGAGGTCGAGCCTGTCGATGGCCACCAGCCCCTCGTAGAGGCCCTTGATGGGGTTCTCTCTGGCCACCAGCACCCCATGTAGCCAGATCAGCAGCATCCGGTGCCCATGTTCCTTATAGCTCTTAGTGCCTGCAGTGAACACACACACACACACACAACACAAACACAACAAAACACACATGAGCTGTGAGTGAGATGACAGATAGATGGTGAATGTGCTTTATCTTAAAGGCACACCAGGCAACAATTTTTGGGTTAATTTATCAGCTTCATTGTCACTTTGATGATGAAATGGCTCATTATGGGGTGAATGATGGCTCTCTTGGCCGCCTCTAGCAAAGGTTCCGCGGTTACTACACTTGCAGGATCTGAAACACCGGGTTAGAGGAAACGAAACTGAAAGTGAATGAAATCGAAATCTCATTTATTACCAGCTTGTCAGTCAACGTAATGCACAAAAGTGATCACCGCTGATTTCTATTCTTTGGTTTGCAATCCTGTCTGGTATACCTTTAACTCCACAAAGTCCACTAAGTGTACTTGTACTCTAGTACATTAGACCCCCTACCCCACCCCACACCTCCTACAAAGTTGCTTTTAAATCGGTGCCTTAATCCCACCTGTACCAGACTCACCTGTCCACTGCTGCTCGATGGCTCTGACGTGTGCGTCTGTGAAGCCCCAGTGTTCGGCCAGGACCTTCCACTCCCCGGGGCTCAGGTACTTGGTGGCCAGCCTCCACATGACCGAGCGGATGTGCTGTGTCTCCGGCTGGTGGTCCTGTCTGAAACTCAGGGGCCGCCCCGCCAGCGGGTCCGAGTCCCCACTAAGGTGGTCCTGGAGGGAGGAGAGAAAAGAAGTCAAGATTATTTCTTAACAGCGGAGAAGAGAAGAAGCCACACAAGTTATTTCTTAACATGAGGGACAGATTTAATGGCAGTTAGCTGTTTACTTGTTACACTATGAAGCAAGGCCACCTCAGGAGCAAAAGCTGATCTCGAAACAGCGCGAATTTTAGGAACAACAGACACTTAATGCAGTGCTCCTTTAGAGATCAGTGGTCTCTACCAAAGTTTAACTTACCCAGGTTAATCCAAGTGAATCCAAGTTTATGCAAGTTTACCCAAGTTCACCCAAGTTTATCCACATGTATCCATGTATCCAAATGTAACCTTGCTTCGTAGTAGACCTCTCTGTTTGTAATCTGGCAGCTCACCTTCTCCCATTTGTAAAAGCGATCTGCTTTGATGATCATGTCCACTAGGTTCACATGGTTTGCTCTGGCCGCCACATCTAGAGAGCTCTTCCCTTGCTGCAGTCACACACACAAACACACACACACACACACACACACACACACACACACACACACACACACAGAAAGGTGAGTCCTAGCTTTATAACATCTGTGTGTAAGATGTAATGTCCATTCAGTAACAGCATAGGCAATGTCTGTGACACTTTGCATGACTATAGAACTACTTAATCTTAACTTGACTGAAACTGGACAAATCAAGTAGTAATACCTTGTCCACTAGTTTGAGGTTAACTCCAGCAATGAGAATCATCTCAGCCATGTCCTGTCTGCCATGCTCAGCAGCAATGTGCAGTGCCGTCTGCATCCTCTAGGTGGAGACAGAGCACAACTTTTATTTAAATCTATCACAAAAATCACCAGCAGTAACATAATGTAGAATTAACTTATTCCGATTCATTTTAATTTCCTCATTAGGTTAACATGATTGAATACAGACAAACTGAATGCAAACTAGCTACACATGCCAAACACACACTTTCTGCGAGTAAGCTAATGACTTACATTATCAGGAATGTCCAGTTCACATTCAGCATTGATAAGCAGCTTGACCACCTCAGCGTGGCCATTGAGTACGGAGAGGTGAAGAGGAGTTGTGTGCTGGACCTTAGAGGCAACATCAGATGTAAATGTAAGTGTGTGTGTGTGTGTGTGTGTGGTCTGATGTGATGGACCTAAGAGTGACTAAGATGGCATTTCAGAACCAGAACTGACATATCAGCATATATGAATAAATGTGTGTGTGTGTGTGTGTGTGTATGTGTGTGTGTGTGTGTGTGTGTGTATGTGTGTGTGACTCACATTGTCCACTGTGTTTGTATGGCTCCCAGCCTCTAGCAGCAGCTGAGTCTCTCGTTCCCTGCCATGTTGTGCAGCGTAGTATAAAGCATTCACGTCCCTCTGTATCAAGAGAATCACTCAAGAGTTACCTCTTACAGGAGATCATACAAAATCATGTGATGGTTGATATTCCAGAGAAACTCCTCATAACTCTATTTCTGTGGAGATTCTCATTCATCCACGTCATGGTAGTCAAGGTGTTCAGTTATATGCAACTGGACTTCTTTTTGGAGCTTGACGTTTCACCTTTCATCTAAAAGGCTTCTTCAGTTCTGGCCTGGTGATGGGAAGACCAGGAGATTTATCTCTGGACTGTGGATGTAACTGTGACCTCTCATCATGTGACAATGGGTCACATGAGTCAACCATTGATATAACTAGCATAAGTCAGTGAGTGAATTGGAGTTGAATTGGTTGTTATGATCACAGGATCCAGAGTGTGTTGACTGCCCTGATGCTAATGAGCAGCAAAATTAACATAGACATAACTTAACATAAACTTGGATAATCTTGCATAAATCTCCTGGTCGTCCCATCACCAGGCCAGAACTGAAGAAGTCTTTTGGATGAAAGGTGAAACATCTCCTCCAAAAGCTCCAAAAAGACATACACATTTTTTAAGAATACAACTTGCATTGGTCAGGGCGTTTACATCACAGCCAGCCTCCAGCAGAAGCCTGGCACACTCAAAGTGTCCTCCAATCACAGCCAGATGCAGGGCCGTCAGCCCGTCCTGAGAGAGGACAGAAAGAGAGAGGGCGACAGAGAGAGAGAGAGAAAAGACCAAAGAAGTTCAAGTTTGATTGCAGCCTTTTCAACAACACAGCTGATAGGAATTTGTCTTGGTGTGCTCACATATACTTACATAATAATGTCTTGGTGTGTTCACATATATTTATATATATACATATAATTATATCACATAAAACATACCACCACACACAGAACAGCACAAACACAGCAGAGAAAGGCAGCGAGCGAGAGAAGGAAAGCACAATGAAAAGGAGGCAGGATGAGGGAAAAGGATCCTTACTTCACTGTGTGCATACTACTACTCTATACTAAGCTCTACAGTAGATATACATACTATTCTACTATACTACAAATACTACTGTGCCTTCGCTACCGTGCCAGTACATTACATCATCCCTCATATATTGATAAGAACTGTATAACTGATACTTGCAACACACTCTTTTACTCACAATGTTTTTATCATCGATGTCTTCAGCGATTTCTATGATCTTCTGCAGCATCTCTGCGTGGCCCTGCTGAGCAGTTAAATGCTGAGCCGTGTTCTCCTCCTGGAAATAGCCCACAATGCAACACTAGTGCGTTACAAGCAAATGTTGCCAGTATGTTAACACTAGCGAGCTACAAGCAAATGTTGCCAGTATGTTAACAGGGATATTCTGGAGAATTTCAACCCATTGCCCTATTGCTCGAGGACACAGACCCGAATAGCGAACCAGTGGCTAAAGCTAATCAGGAAATTTACTGTAAAGGGATGGAGGCAAGTCCCCTACAGTTGCCATTTAAAAAAAAAAAAAATAACACCTTTAAACTGCAATAAGTTTCTGTGGACCATTTGATTAGCGTTAGCTACCATTTCACTCCTCGGTCTATGTCTCCTCAGTTTGTGTCAAATTTTCTCATTCTCTTAGCCAGCATTTGGCAACCTCTAACAAAAGGGCTCAAAAGTGATTGAAATGCTCCGGAATATTTACCGGTATTTAACAATCAGATTCTCTTTTTAGATTCTCTTTTTGTAAACAAGACAGACACCACACTAACATCAGGCCAATATTTTGCAAGGAATTTGTGATTTGGGCGTGTGAGGTTTTGTGGTTGTACGTCTGTGAGTGTTAGTGTGTGAGTGTGTATTTGTATAGACATTACAATGTGTGCTTAATTGTGTTTGTCTGGGTGAAATGTAATATATTTATGAGTGTGTGTGTGTTTGCACCTATGTGTGCATGTGTCTGACCTTGTCCTTGAGACCATGTGCACAGCCCATCCCAATCAGGAACTCCACCACCTCTAGCTGCCCATGCTCTGCAGCAAGATGGAACGCTGTCTTTCCAGACTAAAAGATGTGCACACACACACACACACACACACACACACACACACACACACACACATACACAGAGAGAGAATAACACTGTAAGCCTTTACTTGTACATTTCAAAGGAAAAATTCTAAAGTATAAATTTAGTTTAGTCTGAGTAATAGAGAAGCGTCCTCTACTTTCTGACTGAGAATTGCACTATACTATGTGTCCTTATTTGACTAGGGGAGCACATATTTCTGCTGGGCTGAGAACACATACATTAGTTAATAAACACACACACACTTCTTTCAGTGCCAATCTAAGCAAACACTGGGGGGGCATGTTTTCAATAGTGTTTCCTGCTACTGATAAAATGCTTCTCAGACGTCCTCCTCCCATTTCACAAGGCGTGTGTGCAATTATGATTGTATGTATGTATGTGTGATTCTGAATGAGTATAGGCATCGATGTGTGTGAGTATTCTGTATGTATGTCTGTGTGTGTGTGTGTGTGTGAGAGAGAGAGAGAGAAAGAGAGAGACAGTGTGTGTGTGTATGTGTGCATGTGTATGAGAGACAGAGAGAGAGACAGAGTGTGTGTGTGTGTGTGTGTGTGAGAGAGAGACAGAGAGAGAGAAAGAGAGAGACAGTGTGTGTGTGTATGTGTGCATGTGTGTGTGTGAGAGAGAGAGAGAGACAGACAGAGTGTGTGTGTGTGTGTGTGAGAGAGAGAGAGAGAGAGAGAGACAAAGAGAGAGAGAGAGTGTGTGTGTGTGTGTGTGTGTGTATGCAGAAGGTGGCAACTCTTCTTCAAACACTCTCAGCACACAGCCAAGGCGTTTCTTTGTGTGACCCCCCCGCCCCCTGCCCCATCTGCCAAATACACTGCTAGTTATTATGTCTAACTTATCTGTGTGGCCTTCAGCTAAACTATTATGTGTGTGTAATAAACTTTTACGGAGCTACAGACTCTTTGCCACTGTTGGACTGATGTTTGTTCTGGGGGAGGTTGAACATCCGGCTCTAGTGCCTCAGGGACTTTGCTCATTTGTTAATGACGGAAAAAAAACAGCTTCCAGGAAATGTGTGATGGTTGTTGGCACGACGACCAGCAGGAGAGTTACTCCAAAGCTGTGTGAGGGTAATAAACTAGAAATAAAACAGCCAATAACACACCTCCAAAGTAGGAAAGATTATATTATTAATTTATGCCGTATGACAGAGCTGTGAATTGGGATTCTGTATGTGTGTGTCTGTGTGTGCATGCGTGCATGTGCTTGTGTGTGTGTGTGTGTGTGAGCGCTGCATGAGTGTATACACAGTACAGTATGTGCGTGCGTGTGTGTGTGAGAGAGAGAGTGTTGTATAAGTGTATGTACAGTGCAGTGTGTGTGTGTGTGTGTGTGTGTGTGTATAATAACCTTGTCCACTCTGTCCAGTCTCATATCCTCCAGGTCCTCCATGATGAACTCCAGCACATGGACGTGGCCTCGCTGGGCAGCACAGTGAAGCAGATTCAAGCCATTCTGATAAATTACATTTCCCATCATTACAAAGGAACTTAGAAACAAAGCTTCAGGTGTTCTGAGCACCTGCAATATATTTATTACCACATAAATTATATTTTCAATATCATTTATTTTATATTTTCAAGATAATTTATATAATTAACATAAATTATAATTTATTTTCAATATAATTCATGTACGGATAAATTAATTTCTTAAATTAAACAGACTACTTGCGGAGGCAGACATACAGCATCGGATCAATTCAGAGCAGCAATCAGCATAAAACACCAGACCTTTGAGCATGGTTACAGACCATTTAATGGAACTCTCCACTAGGGCTGGGCGATATGGCAAAAAAATTGATCACAATATATTTTTCTTGTCCGATATCGATTTCTATGTCAATTCGGGCTAGGCGATAGAACTTCAAATCAAAAACATCTTTACTTGACAGGAATGGGCAGAATCACATGACAACACGTGATAGTGTGCTTTCAAGGAACAGTACATAAAAATAAACAGTGGAATGCACAGAATATAAAGAAAAAGATTACAAAATAAATAATAATAACAATAATAAATAATAATAAACAATTATTAGTCATGTGCTTGATTATTGTCAATTAACGGTAACGACTTGTCGGTCCAATTAATTTTTGATTAATTGCCCAGCCCTACTGTCCACTGTAAGCTGTGTAATCATAACATTCTTACAAACCCCAAGCCTCACAACAACAACAACAACAAACAAAACAGCAACAACACTGCACATTCATAACTTTCTATCAAATAATAAAACGCTGCTATTGATTCAAGCCACCTAGCAAACAGAAGACTTAACTGGAGAACAAAATTTTATTTAGGATTCCAGCAGAGCTGTTTTCTGTTACCAAGCAACGCAGGCTAATGCTGGATTAGGCTACTTTTATAAAGCACTAAAGCATAGGAAGTGCCAAAAAATAAATACCTATTACACTCACCAATGTCTCTTTCACTTTTTCACTATAATACCGCCAAATTTGCACACATACACTCACACCGACACACAATCACACTCTCTTACAGACACTGTATATATTACATAATGTACTGTATGAAAGTACATGGACAGTCACAGTCAGTTAAACACAGTCAATTAAACCCCTGCATTCATTTCTGTGTGATGCTGCAGAATCAGTCTCACGCTCATGTGGGAAATGCCACGCAAAATCTGACTGTTTTTAATCTGTTCACAAGCAGCTATGAGTTAATGACTAGATCTAACAATATTTCATTGGGACAAGAAACCATACAGCTCCAATAAATGAGTTGAATGAGTTATCTCTGCATTACTTCCACATAGCCTAATGTCCATGAGGATATCTAGATAAAAGGTTTACTAAATGTGATTGACTAAATAATGAGTGCTTATTATTAAACTACCTCTGAGTCATTAACTCCTTTAGTCTACTTTAGATAAAAGTAAACTATCTTACAACCTGTTAATGCACCAGAATGCAAGAGGCATATTGAAACTTTCATGGGGGAGGTGCCAGACCCCCCATGAATGAGGGGTGAACAGTTTTAAGAAACTTTTACACAACAATATTCAGAAAAACACAACCTAAAACACTGAAGTGAAACAGCTTGTGTTCAGGACCCTGGAACTGGGCTGAGCAGTTTGCATAAGGTTCACTGGGCTCACAAGGTCATCATAACCATGCATGAAGCTTGGCTAAGATAAACTTAACTTCTGACCGTGGCAGTGGGCAATGGGTTAAATAGGTTGATATGGACGGATGGACTGTAATTTCTGCATTAGTTTCTCCAAAGCATATTAATTTCAAAAAGATATTTAAGTTTGACTAGATGAGTGCTCTGAAGCTGTCTCCCTAGCTTAGCCTACCTCTTTAAAGTAAGCTGCAACCTATTAAAACGCACAAGAATGCAGGAAGGGACATCTACTTTCTTCTAAGTAGAGGAGGAGAGGGGATGGAATATTTCTGTGAAACAATGAAGAACAACTACATGACAAAACTAAACTAAATCTGCCAAAAGGGGTCCGGGGTAGACTTCAGAATACACATACCAAAAAAAGAAAGAAACAAAATATCATCAAAAATTTTAAACATCTCCCTTCAGCCACCTGACCAAAGTTGGCAACCCTGTAAAGTATAAAATGGACAAAATCAATCAATTCACCAATTAATCAATCAATCGATCGCTAAAGGAGGTCTTACTTTATTTTCACAGTTGAGTTTTGCACCAGAGGCCACGAGGATCTGCAGAACCTTGAGATGGCCAAACCAGGCAGCCAGGAGCAGAGCATTCATTCCAAACTGGAGAGAAAGACAATTAATTAAATGTTGGGACACACACACACACACACACACACACATTGTGTACTACATCCGCACATACCTGATGCACACAGCATACGACTCACACACACCACAGAAATACACACATAAACATACACACTAGCTAAAAATGACAGATGATAGATTGCAGATTGTAGATGATAGATGATGGATGAATGATAGATTAGTCAAATATTAAATTAATCAACAATTGTTTTGGTAATCAATTAATCAGTTTGTATCTTTTTTTAGAAAAAATACCTAGGGCTAATATTCTGATTACAGCCCTGCCAAACGCATACACACACACAGCATACATGGAACACAGACACAAACACAGGCCCATCTATACCTACACACAGAGACATACACACACACAAACATGCACACACACACACACACACACACACACACACAAACACTAAACCTAGAAAGTTCTAGCTTTGGCCGGTCACCTTCGCAGTGGCCATCACACCTTGCAGGCATACAGTCCCACTCCCCACCCCGCTGTTAACTCAATGACACATAGCACGAGCAAGAGCAAGTTATTAAGAACCAGCATGTGCTCTCCACACAACACAAGGGTAGCCCAAACACCTTATCTGAACACACAGAAACAGGGCAAATGTATCAGCTAAACACTGTAGACACGAACATAAAGAGGATGAATCAGCCCTGTGTTACAGGAGAGACACTACCATGAGCCTTGCTGTAGGGAGCTCTTACGGCTTGTCTGTGTGGGTGATGGGGGCACTGAGAAACTAGACCATTTCAAAAAGATGAAACAGAAATCAAAGCATGTAGGACATGTGGGGGAAAGATTAATGTTCAGAAAGAGAGAGAGGGGGAGATGGAGGAAGAGAGAGAGAAAGGGAGAGGGAGAGAGAGAGAGAGAGACACCAAAAATCATGCACACACACACACACACACTTACACTGTCTGCATCATCCACCTCCGTGTCGTTCTCCAGCAGTAGTCGTAAGGCCTGCTCATTTCCTGCCCCCGCTGCCCAATGCAGAGCCTTCCGGTCTAGCTGAGGAGAGATGGGGGGAAGAGAGAGGGACAAGGGAGACATGAAAAAGGGGGAAATGAAGTGAAGGAAAAGAGGGGTAAATGGGGCAAGAGAAGAGAGGAAGAGAGGTGAAGGAGAAAAGAATAAAAGTAGAGATGGATAGACAGAGAAATGAACAGAGGAAATGATGTAAGAAAGAGAGGAGATGTGAAGAGAGGGTTAAAAAAGATCAGGGAGAAATTGACAGAGACAGAGAATAAGGGAAGATAGAGAGGACAGAGAGAGTGAAAGAAGAGAGGTGGAGATTAGATAGATAGATAGATAGATAGAGAGAGAGAGAGAGAGAGAGAGAGAGATAGACAGAGAGAAGGATAGTTTATTCATCCTGAAGAAAATGCATGAGAAGGCATCCAGTATCATATACACGACAAACACACGTATATAGTGGTACAACAAACAAGCCCTTCCAGAAAACAATTAGCCTACAGATATCAGGCAGTATGCATAGTGGTAGTGGTGCAGTAGAACACTATGGTAGAGTAGAGAATGTACCACGGCGGTGGTGCAAGTGGGAAGAACAGCATGGAGGTAGTGCACGTTCTAGATTATGTCAGTAGAAGACAGGACAAACGACACTCAGGGAACTTGGGATGCAGTTCATGCGTGCCTATGCACATAAGAACCTGTGCTCCTGAGGAGGAAGTGTCTGAGGGTGTTTGCTGCTGAGAGACTGTGTGTGTGTGTGTGTGTGTGTGTGTGAGACAGAGGGCACATCCTGCTCTGCTGCCCCTCAGACGTCACTTTGGTTCTAATGCTAACAGCTCTTCCTCTCCCCTCCCCTCCCTGCCACTTTCCAATGACCACTTCCCATGTTTTCCCGCTCCCACTTGATGGCATTCCCATAACCCGGAATGCTGACATTCCTGAATGCTGCATCCAGTTAAACTCAACATTTTTTTGTGATTCTCTATGTTGGCACATTTGAACGCGTATGTTGTTGTTTTGTCAGTCTAAGGCCTCCAGAGGTGTTTTCTAGGTCAGTGTCTCACTTTGTTTTTAGCCTTAATGTTCACGCCTCTCTTCATCAGCTCCTGCATCCTATCCGTGTCATTTCGCTTCGCCGCATCGTGGAATTCCTTCTCCGATCGAAGCACTAGAACACAAAGACACACACAGAAAATGGGTGTATTATTTATTGGTGCATTTTCTAGAAAATGTGAGAGGATTCATGAAAATCTGCCTTAGTTAGAGCCCATCACAATAACACACACCGCCACAATAATTCAACATGGTCTTCTCAGTGCTGCTGTCACACCCCATTGCTTTAACTAGAGCCTTTATATCCTGACAACTAGACCTTAAAGGCCTACCCCACGGAGTCCTGTAGCAATTTATCTGATCAGTGTGCTCAGAGTGAACCAAACCATCACCACAGCACTAAGGCTCAAGGGCAACATGGCATTTAAGCTGGCAACAAATAGTCTGCAAATAATAGCCTGCAAAACACTGCACGCACACACAGGCGCGCGCGCACAGAGAGAGAGAGAGAGAGAGAGAGAGAGAGAGAGAGAGAGAGAAAGAAACACATACACACTCTCTGACATTTTCGTCAGATCTGAACTGCTTATCATCTGACAGAAAGTCTCCATTTCTGTCTGAGAGAAAAAAGTCCAAATATGTTCATGAAATTTGATTATGCTAATATAAACTACTAAGGGGAATGTCTAAAAGATGGTATCCATTAACTGTTCATTTAATCACTGATCTTAATTGAGGAGGTCAATGAATAATTCGTTTTCATCAGGTAATTACAATAGGCTAATGAAATATAAATCACAACGCACCATTTCTAAGCAATGGCAAACTTGTTTTGTAGCAAACTACACGCGTAAAGGAATAATCAGAAATCAGACCCAGAAACCATGTAATGGTATCAGCGGCTCGATTTATCGATTTTCTGTAACAACTGTGAGTCAGTAAAGTCTTAACTCTCATCCCAACAAAAATATAATTCGATATCTATTTTATTAGTAGGTCAATATGGCTCTATGAGGCATTTAACTTACGACTAAATCATTGCTACCAATGTGTTCGTAATGCGGAACAAAAGGAAAACTGTGGCTTCTCATAGCCCATTCCCATAGCAAACATACATTCATCACTTACAGATATCATCTTCAGACACCAAATCGTCCTCCATTCTCAAAATGAATTGATTAAATGCACA
Source organism: Tenualosa ilisha (assembly GCA_015244755.2). Taxonomy (NCBI): domain Eukaryota; kingdom Metazoa; phylum Chordata; class Actinopteri; order Clupeiformes; family Clupeidae; genus Tenualosa; species Tenualosa ilisha. The sequence continues at coordinate 228,458 of PYXC01002155.1, forward strand.
TGTTACTTAAACCCTGCATCCTTTGATGTAGTCTTGGGAAGAAAGAGCTTTCTTTTTACTGCTCGCTGTTATCCTCCAGGACAAGTGCCTGTGTGCCGTAGAAGCTACCCTCCCCGCCCTCTTCAGGAGACAGCCAGAGCGCAGCTTTCGCGTGCAGTGAGGATGTTTTGCGACGTACTACATATTTAACGCTTGACGGTAAAGCAGCTCCGTGTACGGCTACTGACGTGAGTTACCTATATACCCACATGGTCAAAATTTTGTCTGTGTGGCACGATTATTAGCAAGATAAAAGTTTAGTAGTTTTATTTGACCGAATGAATGTAAACGCGGGTATTTTTTTCGGAACTTGTTACGTCCGTTTATAGTCTGCACTTTAAGAAACAGTCATGGGAAAAGCTAAGAACAATAAATTTAAAAGGCCTCGGTTCTCGGCTGGAGGTCTCTCAGCTAATGCTGTGAAGGAAGTTATGGACAACGAGGATGAAGTTGACTCTCCTGCTGCGGAACTTTTAGAGAAAGTACGGAAAACGTCCTTATTTCAGCCATTCACAGAATTTTGTGATTGACAGCACTGTTTTGGTATCTGCTGCACTTGTGGATCGCTAACTAGTTAGCTAGCTATCTCGACCATGTAACGGAACATGTCCATAGACAGTGAATTAGCCATGCAACTTTTACCAATTGAAGTCGCTTTGTAGACCCCCACACACACATAGCTAGTACACTGTAATTATGTTGTTGTAAAGACAGTTGTACTTGTTGCAGTGTGAATGTATGTATATGTATCTCTCTGCAGGCTGCATCTGTTGTTGATGTCAGTTGGGTCCGGTTCAGTGTAACTCTCGATAGAGTTTGTCAATGTCGGGACATAAGGGATGACCATCATTAACCTTTCTAATCTGTTTGTGTATTTGTGCGCAGCTGCAGAGCTCCAGCGCGGATGTGCGCGAGTGTGCATGTGCGAGCATCTCTCGGATGGTGCAGCAGAGCCAAACGATCCCAAGCTTCCTCCAGCGGGACGCGGTGCGTCGTCTTGGGCCACTGATGCTCGACCGCTGCGTGGCTGTCCGGGAGACCGCCACAGGGGCCCTCAGGTTGGTGTGTGTGTATCAGCGACAAAGAGGACAACCATAGTGTCAGTCAGTGTTAGCGGGGAGGGGTGAGTTGTAGAGTGTCGCTCAGTGTGAGCGCAGAAGACCTTTCCCGCTTGGGGAAGAGGGCAGCGATCTTTCCACTGTGCTGCACTGCAGGGCTGTGTTGTATATAGACGTGTGTGTGTTTGTGTGTGCAGGAATCTGAGTGCATGTGGCGGTCCCGAGGTGTCTGAGGACATGGTGAGAGAAGACATCCTGACGCCTCTCACCACTCTTCTCAGGGAGGTAAGCAAGTGTGTGTGTGTGTGTGTGTGTGTGTGAGACAGTGAGGGGAGGGGCCTCCAAAAGCTTAGAATGAAGAGTCTGGTTGAGTTTTGGTTTGGGTGTGAAACGGGGGGCGCTGCAGACTGCTCATGTAATGGCCCAGAGTTCTGTGTTATACCCTT